>JAECMU010104995.1:0-15602 GCA_016106625.1 Dracogyra subfuscus
CACACACACACACACACACCTCTGTCGTATTACCAAAACACACTACGCCCCACCATCCACTCCTCTTCATGTGTAAAGTATTTGTTTTCAATGAACAATGACAAACTGCTGGTTTGTTCGCATTTTGAGCGCTGAAATGTTGTCTGAACAAAATCAGAATGCGTGTTTGCGTGTGTATGTATGCGTGCATGCGTGTGCGCGTATGTGTGTTTGCGTATGTCTCTGTGTGTGTGTATGTATGTGTGTGTGTGTGTGTGTGTGTGTGTGTGTGTGTGTGTGTGTGTGTGTGTGTGTGTGTGTGTGTGTAAACTACAGAGACACCGATTCATTCTCGAACATAAGTAACAAATGAAAGGTTTTTGTTAATTCTTTTTTTCCAAAATTTCAGATTGCTGCAGTTGACATTGCAGGTGACAGTAAGTTGATCATATTTTAAGTAGTTGTTTCGTTATGATCGTCGTAGTCGACGTTGTATGAGCATGGCGGATGCAAGAAGACATGGCGGAAGGGTCTGACACAGATCGAGAGCGCAAAGCTATTTGTTTAGAGGGTTGGGTGGTGTACAGTAATGAAAAGGTAACGTCCTGAAATGCAATATTCACTGTGGATGATTTAAATAATAAACTATTCTGTGCATAAATATATCAATCGAGGTAACATTATTTGATTTTGCTTTTTGTTTTACCCATTGAATACTTTAAATATGGTAGGCTCATTATGGCGAAGATGCGCGTTTCTGCACTATACATGAATATAACAGTCGAGCTGTTTACTCAGTGAATATTTTTAAAATGGCAGGCTGCGTATTGCAAAGGTGTGGTTTCTGCTCTATATAACAACCCGAGTTGTAATGATTTCATTTTCGTTTTTATCTCCAGTGATCAGCTGTTACGAGGAAGTGAAACGTAAGCGACTCTTCAACTTCAGTCCTGGAGAATACGACCCAAACACCCTGTCCCCTCGCGTGTGTACCACCCTGTGTGGAACGTTCACCATGAAGTACGCCGCCACGGGGGCCAGATTCTGCTTCTGCTCACACACCCTTCCAGACACCTCTCTAAAGAGAAGCCCGGACAAGTGCAGCACCCCGTGTCCCGGGGACCCGGAGACGCGGTGCGGAGGCCCCGACAACCACATCTCCGTGTACGACTCGTCCAAGCCGATAGTGTCCATCAGCCTGTGGGTGATGCCGGCCAACTCCGTGGTGAGGACAGGCGAAGAGGTGAGATTCCTCTACGTGGGCAAGGCCAGCGTCAAACTCGTGTACCAGCTCGATTACGGCGAGGGTGCGGGTTTCTCCTCACCCAACGCCACGGGCGTGGACCGCCATCGTTATCGTGTACCGGGAAGATACAGAGCCCGAGTGAAGGCCAAAGACCAGGACAAGTGGGTCATGGTAAGATCATGGTCGACTACTTGCAGTAAAAATTAACGTAGAATCAGACGTTTACCAGGCACGGCGCAGCAGGGTGGGGAGGGGGAGAGGTGGGGAAAATTTTTATTCGTAGTAAATCTTAAGGAAAAGATGAGTTTTACTTTTAGAATACAGGAAACTACATTTCAGGACATCTATATTGCTACTTTTGACGGGGAACATACAGTCGAAACCCACAAATAACTTTGGTTCGCGCCCTTTATCTGTCAGCCCCCTCCCAATGTTTAATTGCTTCGCCGTGCCTGCTTAGTCTTTGTCAGCCTCCATGAGGATTTTTTTTAAATTTAATTTAATTTAATTTATTATTATTTTATTTTTTTGTGTAAATAATTTCAGTTTCATTTGACGGAATTTCTGAAAGTATAAGTGTTATGGAATGACATACAACCTAACTATTTTTGTGTGCAATTTAAAAACCAATCGATTCAGAAATAAATAGATTGTAGTGCATTCTAAAAGTCGGAAAACGACGTAAACTGCTGGAAAGGAGTATAATGGTTTTCCGTTTTATTATTATAATTTTTTTCGAATACATTTTATTATTATTATATAAAATAAAAAAAATTAACTTATTTTTTTAAGGCTAAGTTTCTAAAAGTTAGAATTTTAGGCTTTTTCTAGATGTAGCGTATCATTGACTAAAATGATGTTTAGTACAATACCTATATTCACTTCCTGTATTCCTTTTTTTTTCTTTTTGATACAAACTGTGTAACGGTTAGGGCTTGGATGGAGAACGCAAGATATCAGTGGCAAAGACTACATTCAGCATTTGCTAACACCCGACATCATTACTGTTTCGATATGTCACAGCAACTCTCAATCCACTAAGCTAAAAACAAGAAAACAAAAACAAGTAAACAAACAAACAAACAAACAAACAAACAAAACAAACAAACAAAACAAACCCAACAAAAAAACAAATAAACAAAATAAGAAAAAAACCCACCCCAAACAACAACAAACAACCAGAATTGTGATACAGCGAAACCGGCGTTTCATATCTAAATATTGAGATAAATATCAACTGCGCCTTTTGATCAACGGAGTCTGGTTCCCATAAACTCTGTCACGCGTCCTCGGTCACCACAGACTGAATCAGACCTACAGAGACCAACGAAAGTTTGTTTGTTTATGGGAACAGTCTGAACTGAACTGAACTGAACTTTTATTTACACTCAGGCCGTAGTCTACGGCATATGAGGATATATATATATACAGTAGTCAATATAATTGTAACATAAATACAATACATATAAATAAATACAAAAAATACACAGAATATCAGTCGCAGACACCGTGCGTCGGGTTGACGACGAATCGGGGAAGTTGAAACATATGCAGCTTCGCGCATCTGTTGCAGAGCGTATGTATCGGTCTTCGAATTTGTGGGTTGTTCCATTACATATTTTGGAAATCATATTTAAAATGAGTGACGTGAAACACCCGCTTCCACTGTTTCAGCCCAAGGAAGCTGTATGGGAGGTGCGCGTCATCGAAGACATTGATGACGTCACACTCGAGTGCCAGAACGGATTTGCAACATTCGAGGAGGGGAAGTGTCATCTAACTATCTACCAGGGTAGCGACCTCAAGGTAGTCGACACAGTTGATAACCGGAGGCAAGAAAGATATGTCGTAGGTATGTGGAGCACTGTACTTGTTGCTTTGAAGGAATTTGTCTTGAATTTTGCGTTTGCCTTCGTTTAATTTCCGAGTAGCAGAAAATAACACACATGATAAATAAAAGCCAACCATATACACGTACACGTACACGTACACGTACACGTACACGTACACGTACACGTACACATACACATACATTGTTTGTCGTATATGCTGGACCGTCATGAGAACCTTCCTGTTGAGCAGCGACTCTGTAATGTGCAATAATAAATGTTGAAGATGAAGTTCAATCGAGTGTGCATTGTGCACTCACCGACTTACGTTTTAATGTATCATGTTTAGCAGGGGCTTTTAAACACAGAATATGAGGTTTTAAATCATGTTAAAAAGTTAGTGTTTTTAATGTCCAGTATGAACCTTTTTTTTTGTTTTTACTACAGCCAAAAGCCTATCTCTAATGTTAACACGTCGCCCACCACTTATATTCTTTACTTACATCTGGTTATGCGTCCTTTAATTTTTGTTTTGTAATTTTATTTTATTAATATTATTTATAATACAAATTTTATGATAATAGTTTATATATGTACGTTATTGTTTTTGTTATATTTTTAAGGCATGGCTTATGCACTTGTATACTGTATTTTAAATGGCATTTATTATGGTGTGCATAAGGTGAGACTTTAATTAAATATCTGTTTATCTGTCTGTATGGCGTGTCACCCTTTCTTGACCCTACGTCACACCCTCGTCTTATACGTCTATAGATGAACGAACTACACCCCCTCTCCCATTTGTCTTATCAAACAGCATAAGCTACCTCATTCTCCCCAAATAATACAAAGTTTTAATAGAGTTGGCTTTGTCCTAAAATAAATTCAGTCTTTGCAATTTATACTTGAAACAAAATGCAGGTTTTGTTCTGAAAAAAAAGAAAAAAGAAGCTAATTGCTGGCGTTGTAGGGGATGCCGATCTCTCTACACTCCCCGTCCACTACTGTGGAGGGGACACAATTTAAAATAATCCATCAGTTTACATCCATTTTAGCATTGTGAGTCTAACAAATAACTCTAGCGATCCAAATCTTAAATGAGCTTCAATGCAGTGCAGTACAAGAAATACAATATATACAGTACAAATACATAACAACACAATACAATACAATACAGTGTAGTATTGTACAATGTAGTGCAGTGCAATACAATACAGTTTAGTACAATGTAGTGCAGTGCAATTTACAATACAATACAATGAAATAGAGTGCAATTCAATACAACACAACACAACACAACGCAACGCAACGCAACGCAATGCAATGCAATGCAATGCAATGCAATGCAATACAATACAATACAATACAATATAATACAAAACGCTTGTTTTCCGTATACGAAAGTGGTGTGATTTTTTTTAACTGGCCGAATGTCCTTCCGAATGTGTTTTCCCCAATGTATCACCGAATGCTTTCCGTTTGTTTTCCGGATGTTTTCAGTATGGTTTCAGAATGCTTTCAGAATAGACCGAATACTTCTCGCATGTTGACCTCGAAAGGTTTCCTTTCCGAACGCTTTCAGTATGCTTTCAGAACACGGCGAATCGACCTAGAATGGACCGAACTCTTTCCGCATGCTTTCCGCACGCTTTGGGAAAGCATTCGTCATGGTCTAGGTCAATTCGGGGTGTTCGGAAAGCATACGGAAGCCAGCACCTCCAAATTTTCATTCCGAATGCACCAAGAACTAGATGCATGCTTCCCGAACGTTTTCTGTACATGCCGTATGCTCCTAAATTCCCGAATACACGTGGACGCCACATTCGGATGTTCGATGAAAATTATTTTGAACATGCACAACAAATTTTTGGAGCTACTGAATGCCGTTCCATATGCATCCGTACGGAGCCGAACAGCCAGTATGCTCCTAGAACACACCGAATGCTTCCCGAATATGATCTGTTCGCAGTTCTATGCTCCATGTTCACATTTCACTGGTAAAACATCTAAGCAACGTCTAGATGACCTTCTTTGCAACCAATCAAAAAGCAGCTGGCATAAATCTGTCCGTTGTTTATCGCACTCAGAATGACTATTAATACAAAATCTCACCTGAACGCGAAATCGTTTGATGTTTCCAGCTATGTAATGTAATTGTATTAACTTTATATATTTTTATAGCGGGCAGTATAGCCCAGTGGTACAGTGCCCGCCTGATGTGCGGTCGGTCTAGGATCGATCTCCGTCAGCTGACCACTGGGTTTTTTTCTTCTCGACATAACCATATGTCCGACGCCGATATAACCGTACTTATAATGTGTTGAGAGCGTCGTTAAACCAAAAAATAAATAAAATAAAAATTGTTTTATATATTTTGCTCTCTTGTTGTAGATCCCAGAGTGTATTATGCAGGACTGAATATTCCCTCTGACGTGTTGCCGACTACACCCGTGAAAGGTAAGAAACAACCGCAAACAGCAGAGTTTAAGACACCCAAGCATTATGAATAAGATAATAATGGAATAAAAATAGTCTACATAGTCTAGAATATTTCTATTATAAATTAAGCATATAGATCAGAAAATCCTATTACGTTTGGTGCATATATGGCGCCGCACTCATCATTGGTTTCACTACACTGGCTTATCCAGGTCAAAAACATAGCCATTATTTTGAAAGTGGGACACTTTTGATGGGCTCCTACCGATTTCGGAGATTTCGCAATTTTTTAAACAAATTTAACTGTCTTGATTGAGGGGTCGTCTCATAACTCCTCAACATATTTATATCCATAGTGGTATGGTACGTCTTTCCAGGGGTCGGTAGGTGGGGGATTTGCCTTGAAATGTTGACAGTGGCCAGCTGTTGGCATACGCGTTACATGTAAGGGGGCGGAGTACTAATTACGTAACGCTTTTGGGGTAGAGGAAGAGGGTACTGTGTTCGATTTGCATAACATTTTTGTTAAGACTATATGTTATTTTTTATTTATTTACTTTATTATTATTATATTTTTTTGTTTTTTGAAAAGCTCGCTCAGTCTAGGATGGATCTCCACCGGCGGGTATAAAAGACCATGGTATATGATATCCTGTCTGTGGTATGGTACATATAAACGATTCCTTCCTTAAAAAAAAAAATAAAAAAAAAAAAAAAAAAACCCACCACCACCCCAATGTAGTGGGTTTCCAAGGCGCGTGTGCAGGAATATCAGCAGTGTTGCAGTTATAGACTGTGTTGAGCGAAGTTTATATGGGGCAGTGCTCCCCCAGAAAATACATTTAAATGTTTTTAAGCTTGGGCAAGTAAGGGTTTTGACCTCCGATACCCTCCCCCTGCACATGCACCCGATTCCTCTCTAAGATTATATGTCAAAATTACCAAATGTTAGACACCCAAAAGCAGATGGAAGGAAGGATAGGACATGTTTTATTTAAAGACGCACTCAACACATTTTATTTACGGTTGTATGGCGTCGGATGAATATTAAATCAATATGCTCGAAATTTGTCGTTAACCCCACCTCCTAACTTTACCCTTTCCAAACGAAAGTATATTTATTATAATTTGTCGATTTTAACACGTAAAAGTAAGAAGTGAGAACGTTCATTGTCTACTTTAGTATATTTTATTAAAAATATAAATGTGTTACTAGTATACAAACTAAACTTTGAAAGATCTACTAACACTTCATAAAATATTAATTCTGAAATAGGAAGGTACGTTGTCATGATCATCATGATAACTAGTTTAATGTGCCCATATACCACTAACGTTTCGAACAAGCCCATCCCGAGTCCGACCTCCGATAAGATAGGAGTTGAAAATGGGCAGAATTTTTGAAATAGCAGTTAGTAAAAAGGTTAATAGAATACATTTTAAAAAAGGAAAAAAGTTACAAGCCAAAAATAAAAAGAATTGACTGCACGGCCGAATATTTATATAATTTGGAGCATTTTAGAAGGACAGTCCAAAATTAAACAAGAGAAAGAAGAGAGGATCGGACTATTTAATAATATTTAAAAAAAGGAAAGCAATTTCGACATAACATTTTGAACGCAGATCTAAAAGTTTAAAGTCCGATCGATATGTCCACGTTAGTGGCCTCGTTAAGGCCGTTTGGGTGCATAGCTTATAGTGACGAGATGGGTTGCATCCCGTCACGAAAACACCTAGATAGACAGTCATTAGAGGTTGAAGGTGTAGTGCTGTGCTGAAATATAGATCTTGAGAAGCCGGATCCGTCTGAACAAGAGAAAGTATCAGACTAGGGTATAGTCCAGTCGTCATGGGTTGGTATAGCGGTGCGGACGGGCCCGACTCCGGAGGATACGAGATAGTGTCAAAATAAAACAAAAGTAAAGTCTAGAAAAGAGTAGTAGGGGCCGACCCCGCTCCTATTTCTTCTTAGAGTGGGGCGGTCAATCTTCCAGTGCTGCTAGGACAGGCTCGGACATGTAGAGACTAAACGCGAACAACCGTGGCGTTCTGCAGAGTGGTCATCTTACGAGTCACGAAAACACAAGTCGACATACTCAGCCGGGGAGAAATGACGTGGAGGCAAGGAATCTTGCTAAAAAAGAATCCAATCTGGTGGTGCAGGCTGTCGAAACGAGAAGCGTTCCAGCATTCAATCAGCCCCAATGGCCGCACAGATTCCAGTAGAAAACTTCATTTCGCCGACAAAAATAACGAAGTGAATAATCCCCAAGTCGAGCACACGAAAGCACGTGCAGTGTGCACGAGCGAAACAAAACACGTCTTACCGCGTCGAGCTCCAGACTGGGAATGTGTCATGATCAAAGAGGTTTTAACGAAAGACTCTAGTACCGTATCCTCAAACGAACATTCTTTGTACAGATTCTTCGTCGATTTGTCAAATATCAACATTGTTTAATTTTAGACGCACAGACGCATCCGTCTCCTACCGCATCTGTCTAAAAACGCACATGTGCGCCTACTTGCGTCTGCGTTGCTTTCACATTTTTATATTAACAAATCATCTGTTTGTTCAGTAACATGCCTTTCGAAATGGCCTCACCCAATGGGCTCAACAACGAGAAGACATGTTGATAGAATTGTACCAAGAGAGGTCGTATTTGTATAAAAAAAAACTTTCCAGAATATGCTGACAGGGCTCTTAAATCGGCTGCTATTAATGAAATTGCATTACAACTGAATATGACTGGTACAAATTTATGTTTATATATTACTGTCATTAACATATTCATCAATATCCACATGGCCCATATATCCTACTACACCACTAATGATACATGGCTTTATATGAATTATTATAAATTTTAACTATTGCCACCATGTAATGAATTAAAAACAAATACAACTGATTTGTGTATTGTATATATCAGTACATGTTTACTCATATTATTAATTTCAAATTAAATATAATGTTCAATGTTGCATACACATATCCTAAAAAATCACCTTAACTCAGTTTGCCATTAAAAATGATTAACATGTAAATGTTTCAATATAAATAATTTCCAACTGCTCGTCTTTGAAACAAAGGCTAGGCATGTGTAATTACTGACATTTCTAAACAGATGAAATTAAAAATAAATAAATATTGCATTCATCGTACTATGCCTGATAATAATAATAATAATAATAATAATAATAATAATAATAATAATAATTAAAACAAACAATTGTGAAATAAGAAAAAATTATATCGTAATAGTATATTGTACATAATGTTTTAAATAAAGTTTATTATGTTTTAAAATGTATTAATAAATTACATTTAATCTTTGTTATTTTTCCTAGAATAAAGTTTAAATAAATAAATTAGTCAGTGGATCGCAAGAACGCATCGCAGGTAGGCGCACACGAGACGCATCCGTCTGCTTCGGTTCTGCATTTTTTAACGTAGACGCATGCGTTAAAAAAACACGCTCGTCTGCGCCGGGCATAAGGAGGTCGTACACGATGCGCTTTTACTGCGTTCGTACAATGCGTTTCTTAATGCAAGACTCATGCGTTAAAAAACGCTCGTCTGCGCCGGGCATTAGTGAGCAAAGCCGCTACGTTGTTCTATTAGTAGTACGGGATCTTTTACAGACAGAATAATACATATGCCAGTCATGGTGCACCTGCTCAAACCAGAACTCGCCCAGTAGGCTCACCAACGGGAAGCAATCCCAAACCGATCGCACAACCTAATTCAACCTTCCCATCTGTGATTATCAGTCCCAGGCCATATCACGGGGCATGTCAGAGTTGTGGCCTGTGAGGCAAGTGTGTACCCAGTATATATATATTTTTTGTTTGTTTGTTTAACGACGCACTCAACACATTATAATTACGGTTATATCGGCGTCGGACATATGATTATGTCGAGAAAAAAACCCAGTGGTTAGCTGACGGGGATCGATCCTAGACCGACCGCGCATCAGTACTGGATATAACCACGGACATGAAGTGAACATAACAAATGAAACAGCCCACAGTTTATAGTGTATTTTTCAACGCGCCCTATCCATCCAGTAGGCACTCTTCTAAATGGGTGTGGGGTGGTGGTGGGGGTGGGTGCGGATCTACCTCGGTCAGTAGAGGGCACACATGAGATGCTCGAGTGGTTTATGAAAACCCTCAGTGGACCTATTCCCTTGTGATGTTTTTCCTGTCCCAAACAGTGCCACACAACTAATATATCAAAGGATGTGGTATGTGCTGACCTGCCAACGGAAAATTACATATAAAAGATCATTTGCTGTTAATGGGGAAACATTAGCAGGTTTCATCTTATAACATATTATGTCATAATTATCAATTGTTTAACATGTAGTAACCGCTGATAAGGAATCAATATGCTCTAATAGTGCAATTAAACAAAGCAAACTTTACCTTTGTTCTTGAATGTATTAATGGTTAGCGGGCAGCATAGCCCAGTGGTACAGTGCCCGCCTGATGCGCGGTCGGTCTAGAATCGATCCCCGTCAGCTAACCACTGGTTTTTTTCCTCGACATAACCATATGTCCGACGCCGATATAACCGTACTTATGTGTTGAGTGCGTCGTTAAACATACAAACAAACAAAGAAAGTGTTAATGTTTTTTGCTGTCTAGAGTTTATTATACATATACATAAAAATACACACAGACAGACAGACACATAGACACCAGGGTCCAGACTCGATCTCAAATGACGTCACAAGCATTCAACTTGTATGGCGTTGTCATGACATTACTGTCTCAGAATGTTTGTGTCTTGGGTCTCACTACACAGATCACTTTCGGGTGAGAGTTCATTGATCACGGTCCACTATAGTTCCTAATTGTGACGCATGTTATGGTTCACATGTTCACTTATAGGAAATAGTGAAGAATTAAAACAATATGTATGTTTAATGGTAAGCCTTCTGGCTGTATTTTGCCCATGCTATTTTGTAATATTGTACATCGACCATTCGGGACATGGGTATATAGTGCAAGTGACAGCCGGAGTGAATCGGTCAATGAATTACCTGTTCGGACCGGTAGTACAGCCAGATTCGGACATATAGCAAAAAACTGAGACGGAAATGTGTTGGAATGAAAATAAATGCTTATATAATGTATGTTCGCAATGGTGTATGTTGTTAGTGCCAACGAGAACCCGTTCTATTAGTAATGTTCGTTTGAAGTTGGGCAATTTAACATGGGTTTCAATGGCAGATGACATCTGTGTAGTGAGACCTTGAGTCTAGACTAAAAGTTTTATAAGCACCAGGGCCCGTGCTTATAAATCTTAAAGTCTAGACTTTAATCAAGTCCAGACTTCAACGTAATGCTATTTGAATGGCGTTGCCATGACGTTAAAGTCTGGACTTTATTAAAGTTTAGACTTTAAGGTCTATAAGCAATGAGCCTGATCTGTTTAATTAAACTTTATTATTATTTTTATTTTGTTTTGTCTTTTCACTTCAGATCAAACTGACGGCTCTGTGATTATCTTGTCTGAATCCGAGTTTATGCATGATGGGAAGATTTTAGGATGGGAAATGCATGTGAAGCAACCAGGGAAAATTAAATTGGCGGTAAATCGTTTTTAGTTTTACTGCTGATACCTCACAACAATTAAATGTTTAAACAAGCAGTTTAAAAAAACACAATATTAATTTATTTTTTTAGAATCGATTATGATAATTTGTTTTATTCCTGTGTTGACCTTTTCGTAGGTCCCAATCCAGTGTTGTAGTCTGGGTCGTTTTTATTTTAACAGTCTAGGTGACATTCAAGCGTAAGTTGAGTAAACGTGATACCTCGCCGCTCCTTTGGATTAGTGTTGGGAATCGGTTAGAATTCCATAATCGATCATGGCGGTTATAATCGGCTGGCACCAACCGATTAACGTTCGATTACTCAGTCGGTTAGAAGAATACGAACATAGGAAGGAGTTGGATCATAAGGACAATGCACTTGTGGTCTTCATCACTAGGATAGACGCTACAAATCGCTCATTTTACCTTTAAAAAAACATTCAAAAAGTCGTTTTCTTTATATACGACAAGGTCGGGTTTAGTTCAATCGGTTGACTGCTGGCAGGATCGAACCACCTCGGTGGATCCATTCAGCGGATTGTGTTTTTTCTCTCAATCCATCCAGTGCACCAAAACTGGTCAAATGCCGTGCTATGTGCTTTTCTGTGAAAAGTGCATATAAAAGATCCCTTGTTACTAATGGAAAAATGTAGCGGATTATGCTCTAATACAAACAATTTAACCTCCAATAACCGATGTGCTCTAGTGATATGGTTAAACAAACAACAAACGTCTTGTGTACACAATTCCATCATTTAAATAACATGAATAATTACCGTTAAAATTATCCCACACAATCGAATGTGGATTATTCTAATCGATAGAGCGAAACCGACCAATTTAAATTATTACCGATGACTGGAACATAATTACTTTGGAATTCACACATTAACATATTCAGTGTACCCTTATTCATCTGTAATTGGAATATTCCGTGTGTTTTTGGACGTCGTTTACGGAGCTGTTATTCTGAAAGAAAGAAAAGAAAGAAATGTTGTATTTAACGACGCACTCAACACATTTTAGTTACGGTTATACACAAAGACTGAGAGAGGAAACCTGCTGTCGCCACTTCATGGGCTACTCTTTCCGATTAGCAGCAAGGGATCTTTTATATGCACCATCCCACAGACAGGATAGCACATACCTGTCGGGGTGCACTGGCTGTGACGAGAAATAGTCCAATGGGTCCACCGACGCTGTTATTCCGAATACTGGTCAGTGAACGAAAATATAGAGAATTATCTAATCATCATATTATGACGATACATATTATCGTCATCAAAGGATAAAATAAATATAAGTCTCCTTGGTATTATATGTTTGATCTCTGCTTCTTGATATTTGTTCTCACCTTCCACAGATTTTGAAACCAAACTGCAATAATTACTGCCACCTGAAACACGTGTGCACGGACAAGTGTTATTACAAATGTGTGAGCACGGCGTTTGGAGTCAGCGTGCTCTGTTCACACAGTCGGTCCTGCAGCATGATGTGTTCCCGACCTCTCTACGACATGCTTGACGGCAGCTACGTCGTACGACAGACAGTGGTGGTTGATGCAACGTCCACAGGTGGGCACTGAAACAGTTTTATCAACCTTAGAATGAAAAAACCCCCACCAACAACCAAAACAAACAAAAGAACACTAGAATGTCTACTTTTAGAATTGCATTGTTTCCCAGAAACCTTCGTTAATTATCATTTTCCATCATTTGACCATTACAAATTTAGTTATTATACGCATTTTTAATACGTCAAGTTTGAAGAATTGTATTGTTTTTAGAAGAAAAGAAAAAACCCCACACATTAATCATCCTTTTTATTGGAAATCGCCAAGTTGAATTCTAATTTACATACCCACTATCATCAGCAAACTATGAGAGAAATTAGCTCTAGAGGTGAGTAAAATGCAATCAGCATTAAAATATACGAGTATCATTTTGGAATTACGCCATCCTAAGGCCGACAATAACTTATGGATGGAATATATTTCAACTTATGGCTACGCGACTGAAACCACATCAGATTACAAATCCACACCACCATTTGTGCCTGAAACACATTTGGTAGTATCGGGCATCCACGTCTACAATGGCCATGTTAACGATGACGATGGACATGTAACATGCGTTAAGAGCTTTGTGAATCTCTTGCCACTAAGATACTTGTCTACAGTACAGTACTATTGTCTCCGCAGGTACCACGTACCTGAAGACCGACAGTCCCATTCAAGTGTTTGCAGGAGACATCATCGCGTTGGTATACAGCGACACTGGCGGCAAAATCTCACTACATAAGGAACAAATGTCACTTGACTTCCTGACTAACCAGCTGACTTCGGGCATCACAGCTGGATCAGTGGTTAACATGGACAAAGCCGAGGAACTGGACGGTAAAAGACATCTGATTCGCGCCGTCGTGGCCAGTCCTACTAAGGTCCGGCTCACCTACACGTTTAGGGACGCGGGCGACAAGGTAGTGACGGTGAACATCAGTAGCCCAGTAGGAGCCAGGTCGAAAGTCGTGTCACAGAAGATTCTGGTGGTGGAGGGAATCAACGAAACCCGCATTAGTAGCAAGAGGTTCGCAGCGACCGGGGAACAGGCAGTGTTCACCATTCTTCCCCATACAGGTAAGACTATTTCTAAATATATGTTAGTGGCTTCATTTTGATAAATACTGTTTTCAAATAATAAATTTTATTTAAATTAAATGATGGCGATTACCATAATAACAATAATTTTGCCACTACACAGTATCCCGCCCCTGATGATGACGATGGTGATGATAATGATGATGACGATGGGGATAATGATGATGACGATAACAATGGTGATGATGATGATGATGATGATTGTGATCATGATGCTGGTGATGTTGATAATGATGACGATGCTGATGGTAGTGGTAGTGTTGATGATTATTGTTATCGTTGTGGTAATGATGATGATGCTGCTGCGGCTGATGATGATGTTGTTGTTGGTCATAATGATGGTAGTGGTCGTGATGATGATAGTGTTTATCGAGAATCGTGCACTATTTCTATTTTAGGTACATCAGTGAAATACAACTGGGAGTACGGTGATGGTATTATCCAGAACGAGACAGAGTTATCAGAGATCAGCCACAGCTATAAAACTAAAGGAAACTACACCGTTCGCGTGACATCCTGGAACATCAAGAGCGACAAAACGAACACGACCCAAATCACCGTGCAGGATCGACTGAAAGGTCTGACGATTGCGGTGAAGACGAAATCAGTCATTGCTGGCAACGCCACCACAATCAGCATGACGTTGGAAGAAGGCTCAGATCACTTCTGCCTGTGGATGTTCGGTGACGGCACGAAGAACAGAACGTCAGAAGTGGATTCTCCTGTAGGCTCAACAGACCTCAGTCACGTGTTTAAGGAACGAGGAGTCTATACCATTAACGTGACCTGCATGAACAATATCGGCGTGGTCACCGCCAGTGTCTCCCTAGAAGCTGTGGAGTATATATCTGGGATGCGATTCGAGAAAACTGGCGCTGAGAAGAACCAACCTTTCAAGATAGTCTGGTTACTGACCAGCGGAACAAACGTGAAATTCAGTCTACAGTTCAATGGCGGCAATCTGCCCGTGGCGAAGGCAGACATCGAGAATAGACGCTGGGAGACTGCCCTCCATAAATCTATTCCGTTGGGCGTGTACGACCTGAAGCTGACGGCGTCCAATGAACTGAACTCTGCGGAGATCGAGACCAAGTTCACGGTGCTAGTCGCAATAACTGGTGTCAACGTCACGGCCACGACGCTGAAGATCGTCCTCCACGGGTCGGTGACCTTCACGCTTGACATGTTTGAAGGGTCAAATGTCGAGGTCGTGTGGAACTATGATGACGGTAAGAACGACACGTTCAGTCTGGGAGCTAACGACTGGAGAGGTCACGGCCCCGAGACGAGAACACACGTGTTTGCACTGGCCAAGAGACACAACGTGACGGTGACCGTACAGAACTACGCCAAGAGGATCGTCAAAAGATTTGTTGTGGTTGCCATTCAGAAGGTCGACAACGTCACCATGCACGCGCCGGCGTTTGCGATGTTCGTACCGCCTGGAAACGTCAACTACACCTTCATGACGCCCGATCTTCAGCATCCAAACGAGGCCACAGTAGAGTTCCGGTTCGGAGATCCTACCGACACACGCAATCACAGCCTTCCTTTAAAGATAGATAAACCCTATAGGTTAGTAAAGCAAACATAAGGTTCGTTTCGTTTAACGACACCACCAGAGCACATTAATAAATGAATCATCATTGGTCGTCAAACATTTGGTAATTCTGACATCTGAGGAAACCAGTTACTTGTCTCCTAATGCAGCAAGGAATCTTTTAATATCCACTTTCCTACAGACAGGGAAGCACATACCACGGCCTGTAACCAGTTGTGGTGAGCAGGTTGGGGTGAGAAAACCTAATTAGTTGAATGGATCCACTGACGTGGTTCGATCCTGCGACACA
>JAECMU010105003.1:2389-14256 GCA_016106625.1 Dracogyra subfuscus
GACACACACACACACACACACACACACACACACACACTGAGAGACACACACAGACACACTGACAGACACATACAAGTACACTGACAGACACACACAAACACACTGACAGATACAGACAAGTACACTGACAGACACACACAAACACACTTACAGACACACACAAACACTATGAAAGACACACAAAAACACTCTGCCAGACACATACAAGTACACTGACAGACACACACAAACTTAGTGACAGACACACACAAACACACTTACAGGCACATAAAATCACTGTAATAGACGCACACAAACACTCTGACAGACACATACAAACACACTCTGACAGACACACAAAAACACACTGACAGACACACACAAACACTCTGACGGACACACACAAACACACTTACAGACACACACAAACACTATGAAAGACACACAAAAACACTCTGGCAGACACAGACAAGTACACTGACAGACACACACAAACATAGTGACAGACACACACAAACACACTTACAGGCACATAAAATCACTGTGATAGACGCACACAAACACTCTGACAGACACATACAAACACACTCTGACAGACACACAAAAACACACTGACAGACACACACAAACACTCTGAAAGACACACACAAACACTCTGAAAGACACACACAAACACTCTGAAAGACGCACACAAACACTGACAGACACACACAAACACACTGGCAGACACACACAAACACTGCGGATATTTTTTTATCGCTAGGTAGGCGACACGCGATAAGGTTTGACTTGCCCGACGCTATTTCATCAGGCGACCGTGAAGTGCACATCCCTGTATGTACATATATAAAACTCGGGCGATCAGACAGGTAGCCAGATATATGCCAGATATTAAATGTTATTTGGTTACATTTGGTTAAATCGTTCAAAATTGGGATTTGTTTTGACTGGCCAATCAGGCTACTCACAGCAACACTTTGACTCGCCCGTACAACTGTTGAATGGCCCGCGACCGAATTTAAAAACAAAAGAAGAGAATTTACTTAAACTGCAGTTTAAAAACATGTTATCATATCATACAAACAATAATAACAACACAAAAGAAGGAAAGAGAACTTGTTTTATTTATTTATAATTTTTTATCCCACTGCCTCCTTTCCTTTCTATCATTTGAATCCAATCTCATTTCTTCCCGATCTGACAACTTATCCTATCTTTCAACCTCTTTCGCTGTCCATCTCCACATCCCAGTCCTCGTCTATCCAACCGCGCCATGTGCTTGTCTTTTGTGGCTATTTGTGCCACACATCTACCATTCCTCATCAGCTTTTAACTGGGGGCTTAGTCTGACCACTTTGGAGAGTGTTCAATAGTTACTTCTGGCATTGTTAAGAGGCACTTGTAACCACCTACTATGCACCCCTACTACCGGCCGTCGTTAGTTAGTGGCGTGGGTCGGACCAGCTTTATTAGCGGCAAAGAACTAGGATGAGAGGTGGGTGCAGGGAACTACACAGATACTGCAACCGTGGAGAAAGTTGAGACAGGTAGGCGATGGTGTGGACAGCACAGAACACCGAGTCGGAGGAAGCAAACAGAAAAGGTCAAAACAGATTGAACTCGTGGATTTGTTTTAGTTTTATTAGAAACTGTTTAATTAAATTATAACTATTATGTTGTCCCTGAGGTAGCTTCTTCTCCCTTTTTTCTATAGGACTGCAGTCGTGTGTGCCTCACTCTCTTCTT
The DNA here is from genome assembly GCA_016106625.1 of Dracogyra subfuscus. NCBI lineage: Eukaryota > Metazoa > Mollusca > Gastropoda > Neomphalida > Peltospiridae > Dracogyra > Dracogyra subfuscus. Next base: position 4,115 of record JAECMU010105003.1, read on the forward strand.
GTAGCTGAAAGATGTTAACAAACAGAATCACAATTGACAATATTTAGCAGGCTTTTTTTTGGTATTTTATTCATACAATATACTGATGTTGGTGTTGCATACTGAGTAATTATTTAATGTTTTATTATATAATTTTAAACATTATCAGTGACACTGTGAAACTCAGCTTTTATGCCTTAAAATTATCTTAAGAAGATTATCATTTGCCGTAGGTAGTTGGCAAGTGTGTGGGCGGGGATGGGTGTGAGGGGAGCTATGCTCCATACCCAATCAGAAATTTGTTTGCCTTTAAAAGTTTGTTTTCTAAAATGCTGGTTGCCCACCCCCACTGCCATCGGATCCCCCACCAGTGCCACTCCTGCACATATAGCACACTGGCTACTACAGTGCTTTCAAGTTAAACATTTAATTGTGGTTGCTAAATGCAGATTACTTATCATAATTTATATTACATACCTTTATACTTTCCATCTTCATTGTGGAACATCCCTTCATAAACATACTGGCGTTGCCCTCTGTACTGTGAACATGGTGCTTTAGATAGTACTAAACCAAAATAACTTCCGGCTGGGTCAAAGTGCGAGGAGCACCAAACGCTTTATAGAGAAGTGAACACCACAAGTTCTGTGATTGGTGATAAATGTGAGTGTGTTGGTTGTAAAAACAAATAGTTGAAATCTGGGCAACAAAATGTATACAATTTTATTTCGTCTAGTTCCAATGTGTCAAGTAGCCTTGTGCTTGGAACATGCATGGGACACCTGTAAAAAAAAGTGCTTAAATGTTGTGCGAAACTACAAAAAAATGTGGCTATACCGAAAATTAATTATTTGAGGTAGGGGTTGTATTGATATTTATTGGTCATAGTTTGGTTGATAGGAAATAGTTCGACACGTACCCTTCTATATCAAAGGCTTTAAAGACTAACCCTAACCCTATGTCTGAAACTACCTTAACCATTAAAAGGGGGGCACGGTTCGAATTCATGCCCACTTGGCTAGACAGTGTAGACATTTCTGCGTGGAAATGTCTCGTCACTATTTAGCTTTGTCTATTTTTAGAGCCAACCTCACTGCTCAACAAAACTGTCTTACACAACTGTTCGCTGACGTGTTGCTGTAAACAGGTGAAGGTGGGGTATATAGACAGGTAAACCATTTTATTTTACTTTACGCGTTAACATTATATTATTTGCTTAAAGGAAACATGTCACGTGACCTATAGTTGGCACCAACCATGTACAATTAATTATAAATTGAATCACCTAAAAAAAAAAAAAATTACAAAAAAAAATTACTACTTAAAATATCTCCGTAAAGAAACAGATACGAGCTCTTAGCGGAAATTGCCGATCTTTAATGAGCAGGCAGTCAGGAGGTCCGTGACGTCAGAGCTGACGCCTTACACTTCAAAGCATTAGTCCGTACCACTCATAAAGAATCTAAGACTTGTACACAGCTTACCAAAACAATGAGTGTTCGTTCACAAAACGTTTTGCCGTATCAATTTGCGCCGTTAGTAAATGAAGAAAGATACATATTTACTTACTACAGTGATACTGGAGGAAAAACGGATAGCAAGTCGGAGGGTGGGGAATCCGATGGTGCCAGATCAGACCGTTCGACCAATTTACAGCCCGGAGCCCGAAAGTAACCCGGAGACAAAACCAAAACCCGATAGCTAATGCCGAGGTGGATACTGGTGTATGATGTATTTAAATATTAATTTTTTATAGAAACAAAAGCTCTAATTTACAAGGCGCTTCGCTTTCATTAACCTGACTTGTAAAACAACATAAATGACTTGATAGTATAATAAACTATTTAACTAAATATATTTCAAAAGAACGAAATGGGGTTATAGTAGTTTTCTCTTCTTAAAAAAAGCATCATATTATTACACCTATTCAGGCTATGAGTAGGGTGCGTTAGAGTAAAAAGGACCACTCACGATACCCAAGTGATAATTTGTCAGTTTTGAAATTTATATGGAACAGTCTACTTAATCAAGGGTTTTACAGAATTATTTACAGTATTGAATCAGGACGTTTGATAATGCCCATTAACATTGTACTATAGTCTGTTCTGTTCTGTCGCGACAGGTTACGCTACAGTACCCTGTGATCTTAAACAACTGGTCTAGACAGTGGTAATCACTTACCTGGTCGATGCCTTGCAATATATACCTGCCATCCACGGAAAGAAAGGACCAATTAACTAAAACAACACTCCGATTCTCAAGACAGCCCGTGGACGAAACATAATAATGATTTCGACGCCGACAATAGTTTATTTTGTACTGAACTTCGTGTTACTTGGGGCTTCGGGCGACGAGGAACGTTTTTGTGACGTACTCCGCCCGAAGATTTAATAACATTTTTAAAAAATAGTTTTGTTTTCTACGTTTAAAAAAAAAATATATATATATATTTAAATACATCGTACTGAGATGTATCCTCATGCCAAATCCCATGTTTGTATATGCCATATTTAATTACTTATTGACGTTTCCTTCTTCGGACGGTGAATACTGATTTTGAAATGTAGGGCAACAGCCCTAACATGAAAAATGTTTGGGTTTTTTCCTCCCCAAAAAAACTATAATAATAAATAAATAATTCTACATTTTTAAAATCATATATAAATACATCATGTTTAGGTATATCTTTGTGCCAAATATGTACAATGTACACCTCGGCATTCGCAACCGAGTACTGTTTTTGTCTCGAGCACGAAAGTACTATGCGGTGTTGGTGTCCAATCTTTTCTTTTGCGATCAAATACACGCGTCTTTCTCCGGATACAATTATTTGAAAAACCGTAAAAAGTCAATCCCGATCGTTTAAACTGTTTATTTGTACACCCAAAGGCCGCGCAGTACCGCATTGTTCGACTGAAAACATCGTAAGTCCCTTACTCTATATATAAACAGTTAACAACAATGGAAGAGTATCGCTGATCTGACGTCACTTCCGGGGTTTTCCGAACACTCACGAAAAAATATGCATAAATCGTACTTTGATACTGATCAGTTGCATGTGTTTGTGATACAGGCGCTGATTCGGGGCAGATATTCGGGCTCTCTAGCCCCTTGCTTCTGAAGACATACACACGCACGCAAGTAAGCACGCGCGTCTATAGACAGATACACAAAGACACACAAACACGCGCATACGCATACACAAACATACAAATGCATGTTCATAAAAAAACACAAACACATGGACATACATAGCCCTACACACACGCAAACACACTCACAGACGCAAACACTCACACATTCATACATATGCATACTTGATACACACATACACAAAGGCTCAAATGCATACTAATAAAAACAAAAATACATGAACATACACACATTCAAACACCAACACATACGACATAAACACACTCATAGACACGCAAACATACTCAGATACATACGCAAACACACATATACGACACAGACACTTTCAAAGACACACAAACACACTCAGATACACATACACGCACGTACATACGACATAAACACAATCACAGACACACAAACACACAGATACACATGCAAACACAGATACATATGACAAAAAAACTCATTCACAGACACACAAACACACAAATACATGTACACATGCAAACAGTCACACATACGACAAAAGACGAAAACACATTCAAAGACACGCACACACATTCAGAAAGACATGTTTTATTGAACGACGCACTCAACACATTTTATGTCCGGTTATATGGCGTCACGCATATGGTTAAGGACCACAAACATATGCACCATCCCACATACAGGATAGTACATACCACGGCCTTTGATATACCAGTCGTGGTGCACTGGCTGGAACGAGAAATAGCCCAATGGGCCCAACGACGGGGATCGATCCAACACCGACCTCGCATTGAGTGAACGTTGTACCACTGGGCTACGCCCCACCCCGCACATACTCAGATACGCATGCAAACGCTGACATGTACGACAAAAACATTTTCACAAACACACCCAGATACACATGAAACAATCACACATACGACAAAAACACTCACAGACACACGCAAACACTCACACATACGACACAAACACACAGACACACGCGCACACTAACATACATGCAAACTCACACACATATGACACAAACACACTGACAGACACATCGTCACACTCACAGACACGCGCAAGCACACTGATAGACACACACAAACACACTCACAGACAAACACACAAACAAATTGACAGACACAGACAAATACTCTCACAGACACACACAAACACACTGAAAGACACACACACAAACATACTGATAGACACAGACAAATACTCTGACAGACACACACAAGCACACTCACATACACACACAAACACACTGACAGACATACACAAACAAACTGATAGACACACACAAACACACTGACAGACACAAACAAATATTATGACAGACACGCACAAACACATACAGATATCCTACCACATAAATACGCAATCATACAAACATACATAGACAAACGTACACACAAAATACACACAGACAAACACACACACACACACACACACACACACACACACACACACACACACACACACACACGCATCCACAAATATGCACACATACATACACAAATATGTACATAGACATATGCATTAAACTGCACAACACACATACCTACATACCTACATAATAATCTTAACGTACAAAACGTCTAGTCATTTGTTTTGTTTTTGTGGGGTTTTGTTAGTAACTAAAATGCAGTTTAAAGTTTCTATTTAATAATCATAACCTACAAACGTCTAGTCATTTTTATTTTTATTTTTATTTTTGTTGTGGGGGTTTGTTAGTAACTAAAATGCAGGTTAAAGTTCCTATTTAATAATCTTAACGTACAAAACTTTTTTGTTTTTTTTGTTTTTTTTGTTTGTGTTTGTTTGTTGTTGTTGTTGTTTGGGTTTTTTGGTGAGGTTTTGTTAGTAACTAAAATGCAGGTGAAAAGTCCTATTGAACAATCCTAACTGATAAAATATTGCATCATTTCTAATTACAACTGCTTCGATATACATTATACCGAAAACGAGCCATGAAGGGTACCATTTTCTGCAGTTAATTCTTTGAGGTAGGGTTTGTGGTACTGATATTTATGGGTCATAGTTTGGTTGATAGGAAATAGTTCGACACGTACCCCTCTATATCAAAGTCTCTAAAGACTAATCCTAACCCTATCCCTAAAACTACCTTAACCATTGAAATAGAAACATCTACAAGTTACAGTCATACTATTCCTGAATATTAAAACAGTGCACAGTCAATCTTAGACACGTCTATCTGTCCGTGTTGAACTTTCCCAGTTCATCGATAATAAATATACTGATTTGAATACGTGACTGGGCTCATGCATTGACCTTGACTTAACAATATAGAACACTTATAGTATTACACTTTACATGTATCGATACGTGACTGGGCTGGTGCAATGTTCTTTGAACATAGAATACACTTTATGGTTTTCGCACAGGAAAAGTAAACATATTTCTAATTTAATATATAGCTAATGTCATCTTGCTAAGGTGTTTGTGTGTGTATGTGTGCGTGTGTGTGTGTGTGTGTGTGTGTGTGTGTTTCTGTGTTTGTGTGTATGGCTGTGTTTGTTTCTATATGGCTGTATTTGTTTGTATGGCTTTGTTTGTGTGTGTTGTGTTTGTGTGTGTATGGCTGTTTGTGTCATATATACAGTGAAACCCCACCTAAAAAAAAATAAACCTGCAAATCAAGAACCACAGGTACAGGCCATAAAAAGAAAGACCAATTAACTAAGTAAAGACTCCGAATATTATTTAAGTACGTGTGTTAATTTAAACTATAATACACATATTTAAACACTTTGGCAATGTTGGTTCATTTTGAATTAAATATAATATATACTAGTAATTGTTGCTAGCTTACTGGGATGACTATTATTAAAGAATATTGGAATGCATCCGCAAAAATCAAGTATGTTTTTTTTCTTCAGTTCAAGACTAATTCCTGACGTGACACGTTAGGTATTACATAACCACCAAATGGCATCGCCCGTTATATATAATAGCCGTCACATTTAACCGTTTTATTAATTAACTATATGCTTATACTTGTTCATATTAAGCAATAGTGTGCTACATATATCACTGAATATGCATACCAGGCCAAATGCCAGGATTGTGTCCTCCTTTAAGTTTTTATTCGACATCGTCCAATCAGAATTGAGGAAATTGTATAAACGCGGAAATGTTGTAATTATACAAAAGCAAACAAGAAAAACAACAAACAGAAGCAAATAAAAATACAAAACCAAACCCCCTCCCCCTCCCCCTCCTCCCCGTAGTCTACAACAGGAATAATAGAGAAGTAAAAGAACACATTTTTTCCAACAGATTTAATCGCAGTCCGCATACCGACGTACTATAATAGTCCGAATGACAGGCCAGAATAACTTCCTCATAACCGTTTCCTTTGTTGTAACCCGATTGTTGTTCAGTAAGTTTATTTCGTTTATTAGAACAACTTTGTACGTTTTCGATTTAAAAATTACAAACAAAGATGAAATCTATCTTCACGTTAAGGTAAGTCACATTTTATCTTTTACACATTGACTATTTTTAAATTGTTTTGCCCACAAACATAGAGATTATTGTCGGTAAAAACCAATATCTGACACTCGAAATAGAACACGAGTTCGGACTCTTCATTTTTGTGACATTCCGGTTTGTTCAGTTAAATTAATCAATATTTTACATTCATAACAAACATGTCTAAACTAAAGAAATTTAAACATGATAAACGTTCATTATATAGCCAGATGTATTATTGTAAAATTTATATAACTAATAAAAGCTTTCCATAAATTATTGCAGATAAATTAAATGCTTTAATTAGTCTTTGGGGGTAAAAGAAAGCTTACTTTAAATGGAAAAGCTAATGTTTTATATTATTTTTTAATCTTTTAGATTGTGGTATGTGATAGTACTATCCATGTGTCTAAATGGGTAGACAAAGAAATTCAGATGTTGTTTTGTAAATTTATGTGGGACGGTAAAATATAATTAATAAAATATTCTACAATTATTGGGGATAAAAAAAATTGGTGGACTAATTATACATGATCTTTCTATTAAAAAAGGTTGCCTTTCGTGTTAAGATGCTAAAAAAATATTTTGATCATAATTTTAAAGCTGTTTGGAAACATACAATGACTGAATTTCTTGTAAAATATATGAAAATGAATTTATCTTATAACATTTTCAATATAGTTTTTAATGAATATTCTCTAGTAGCTATTAATCCTTTTTATGCCGAGGTGTTGTCAGCATGGGACTTGGTCACTAAAGGTGAACGTCATTTTGCTACGGATTTAGGTGAAATATTATCGCAGCTATTTTTTGATAATCCTTATATTAAGTATAAAGATAAATTGTTATTATTTAGTTATTTTATTGAAAGTGGTATAGTCACTGTGGCTGATATTGTTTATGAAGTTATACCAGGACTCTTTCCAGTTTCTACTGTTGTAGAAATTGTTCAGGAAAAAGGTCCAGATTTAACTAAAGCACATATTTCTTCTGCTTATAATGTTACCTTAAACTCACTTGCAGGTGGATAGAAAACAGTTATTAATAGCTAGAATAAAAATGTTTCCTTAGGAAAATATTTATTTTTGATTTATAATAATGAAATAATAAATTCAAGTAAATTCACTGTTCAATTAATATATTCTGTTTTAATTGCAAAACAATTCAAATTACCTACATGTTTACAAAAATGGACGGATGTAAGTTTTATTGTATCATGGAAGCCAGTTTGAAAATCCATTTATTATTGTGATACCTTTGCTGACTGTATTGATTTGGATTTCAAAATAGTGCATCATATTATTTTTACATGTTGTAAATTGTATAAATATGGCAAAGTTTTGTCCAGTCAATATCCTGTTTGTATGAAAGACGATGAATATTTGTGTCATTTGTTTTTATATTGTGATGAATTGTGTGACTTACTATAAATCTTTCATGAATTGTGTGTTGCAATATTTCAGAAAACAGTTTTTTCTTTACAACAGCTAAAAATAGTATTATTATTTGGTTGTTATGTTAGAATACAAAATTGTCCATATGATTTCCTAAACATTATATTGTCAATTTATAAACTATCAGTGTAATAGCTGAATCAAGAGTGTCAAATATCAGTCTTGTTAATTTGTGTAAGCACAGGGTGCGTCAGTTGTTTGAATTACTTCTTAATCAATATCGTTTTCAAAATAAACTTATAAATAAAGGATAATAGGTTCCTTGACTTGAACGATGATGTATTAATCTTTAAATATCCCCTTAATAATTAGTATTTGCAGTCAATATTCCTCAAGACTTTATAAATCTCATTATACAAGTGTGCTTGGTTTGAGTCAGTGAGTGGTTGTTTGTGTGTGTGGTTTTTTAAATAATTGATTATATACATGTTGTATTTATTTATGTATTATATTGATATTGTAAATAAAAAGATGAAACAAGGTCATCGGTCAACGGGCTATTAGGTACTGGGTTAAGATCCCAGTCTAGGCATGGCATGTTTTAATCCAGATACCAACTCCAAACCCTGAGTGACAGCGGGTTTCCTCTCAAAATCAGAGTGGTCCTTAATCATATGACTGAGGCCATATAACCGTAAATAAATTGTGTTGAGTGCGTCGTTAAATAAAACATTAGTTTCTTTCTTTCTTTAGCATGAACAAATGCGTTCCCCGTGGGATGCACTATAAACATGTTTCTATTATCAATTACAACTGTGTTACTGTCACACACAATTCATTAAAACTACAGGCGTGTTTGTATGTTTAAATGAAATTATGATAATTAATGAGAGACGAGATTGCAGCGTTAAAACAAATTCATCCACGAAAATTAAAACAAAATAAGGATGGGTGACAGCTCGCTAGATTCATCTGTTATATTTAACACATGGGCAGTTATAATGAAACGCAATTTCATCAATTTAATTTTTACGTGTGTCATTCTTTATTTTTAAAGAATAGATCGGGACATTTTTGATACCAGGGACTAGCATGCATAAAACACAGCTGACGATTCATAAACAACTGTGGTCATTGGCATTCTAAATGTAACTGGAATGCGCCGGGAGTTATTGGTTAGAGTGGTAACAAGTCGAACCTTTTATACGTGTAGTTGTAACAAGTAGAAAGTTCAAGTTATAAACGTTGTATCATTTATCCTTTTCTGGGTCTGTTTCAGTACATATGTTGATCCTGCAACTTTGAACATGCATCAGTAAATGTTCCATCAAGGCTGGCTTCAAAGAGGCTGGCAAAAAACCCCAGCATTTTGTGGGTCAAATCAAGACGTTGAAGTTCCTCTGTCGTAAGAGAAATATGTCTAGAAGTGGTAATAGATGTGTTGAACGTGAGGCCTCGTCAAAACATTGTAAAAGCGAGCCTCATCTGGAAGAAGAAACTAGACCACATTCTTGTGAGAAGCCTTTCCAATGTGGAATGTGCTTGACGCATTTCTCTTGCAAGGTTAAGATTAAGCACCATATGAGGATCCACACTGGTCAAGGAGCATACGTGCTCGACCATACTGGTGTTAGGCCTTTCAAGTGTGAGGTGTGTGCAAAGTGTTTCACACAGAAACAGTTCTTAAAAAGACACACGTTGGTTCACACTGGTGTTAAGAATTTCAAATGTGAGGTATGTACAAAATGTTTCTCACAAAGTACCTACTTGAAACGACACATGTTGGTTCACACTGGTGTTAAGAATTTCAAATGTGAGATATGTGCAAAATGTTTCTCAAAAAGTACTTACTTGAAACAACACATGTTGGTTCACACTGGTGTTACGAATTTCAAATGTGAGGTATGTGGAAAACGTTTCATACAAAATTCCTACATAAAACGACATATGTTGGTTCATACTGGTGTTAAGAATTTCAAATGTGAGTTATGTGGAAACTGTTTCTCACGACACACCCACCTGAAACAACATATGTTGATTCACACTGGTGTTAAGAATTTCAAATGTGAGGTATGTGCAAAATGTTTCTCACGAAATACGATCTTAAAACAACATATGTTAGTTCACACTGGCGTTAAGAATTTCAAATGTGACGTATGTGCA
>JAECMU010105020.1:1726-13823 GCA_016106625.1 Dracogyra subfuscus
CTCCTGACACCCTCCCCTTGGACCCGCGCCTCTTGACAATGAGTTGAGATATAATCAGATTTACGCTGTCAAAGTAGAGCACGGTTCTTCTCTTCTCGACCTCGTACCGCCGCACCAGGTGTTGTTTGTCCAGGTAGCTCGTGATTGGCTGGAATCCGCTCAGTGTGCCCACCTCGGCCACCGCCACGCCGCTGGTGGTGTTACGTAGTAGGTATCTGTAGACAAACACACATAATGTCATACAGGTCATTCTTTTAATGATGATTTTTGTACGTAACAAATCCAGTACATTTTGTAAATGATGATTTTCTTAAGTGACACATTCAGTACATTTGCTAAATGATGATTTTCGTAAGAGACAAATTCAGTAAATTTGCTAATAAAATGATGATTTTTGGAAGTGATTAAATAGGCAATCAGGGGAAGCACGGAATCATATTCATCCATTTAAAACACAATCGTAAGACCGTAATGTTTGACTTGAATTATCTTCATCTTGATGTATTTTATGACGTTTTGCAAAGAATCACTGTACAAAATCATTATTTTTATCTGCAATACTTAACAGTAATTCATATGCAATAAAACATTGGGACATGGAAAATTTAACAAAAGTCTATTTTTCTTTCCAAAATATTAAGATAAACATTTGTCCAAATCTCCAACCTTTTCATTCAACTTGTACATTGTTTACTACAGTGTTTGGATATGACAGTTCTCTCCTTTATGGTTTGGGAAATAATACCGATATTACCGAATATGAAAAGCAAGTTGAGTTTTGTGAGTGTTATGAATCGATAGTAGTGTTTGTATCAAATGGTCATTCGAAAATGGCCTGAATGAAACTTACTCCATGCATATCTTTATGCCGACATTCATGACAGTTTCCTTATAAACCTGCACGGAAGCTGCGTAGTGCCGCATTGTGGGAATGACTTCCTTTACATAGTAGGATCCTGTCACCTGAAACACAGTGAGGTAGTGATAACAACCAATATAGCTTTAGCTAGCAATGACACCTTTATATATCATTTTAAATAGCATTAATGAACCTTTATGGATACATAATACATCAGGTTTTTAACATCCATATTAAAACATACACACGTTGAGTTACAAAACATAAACATTTGTAGTTGTATTAATATTTTTAGTTTCGGTTATAGATATGGTTTTGTCTCCTATTAAATATAACCCTGTATTCTATTCACTCAGTATCATTTAAATGCAAATAGTTCTTTGGTATGAAAACGTTAACAACGTACTAGCTGTTTCAATGGATCATTCGTAATTTATTCTTCCATGCATGGGAATAAATATGCAATAAAATATAATAATAAAAACATCTAAACATAATACCTGAACCAAAGCGAGTCCAGTTCCTTTAGCTTCAAGTTTAATCCTCTCTCGCACCTCGGGCAACTAAAATAAAGATCAGTTAGATTCCATAAAAAAATCAGATATTAAATATTTAATATATTGTACCTATAAATGATGTTTTACACAGGACTTAAACAGCTGACAAACAGTGTCAAACATAATTAAGTGCTCTAACATAACAAACGATGACAATATAGAGGTAACCTAATAAAAGATATTATAGACGATATTTAAAGTTGAATATGTTTGGAATCGTATTGAGGTCTACAGCGAGTGTGACATAAAACAACAGGCATCATATTTTATTTTAATGAAAGCATATTCGATTCATGATAAACCTTTTGTGAAGTTAACATTGGTTTCAAATATATTAACAACTAGCAGGGCCTGTTACAACATATAACACTGCACCAGTAGACATAAACAGAAATATTGAAACTGAAATAACTACTTTAAAAAATCAAATCTAATTAATAACTCAATGAACAAAGCTTGGAATGTTATTATAAAACATTTTGATGTTAATATTTCTGAACGACAAAATCGTAATATGTGATCAGTGTCGTATCTCTGCACAATGGGCATTTGGGAAAATAGTGGATGATTCCATGAAGCTTTATGTGGTGTATCGTCTATAGAACAGCCTTCCCAGATGAGATTTCATTCATCTCGCAACGCCATAAGGAGGACTGCCACTCCAAGACTAGTTTACTAAATCAGAATTAGCGACGAACAGAGTTAATTAGAATAAGTACAGTTGTGTTAACAGGTACTCATGAATCCTGTCATAACAGCAGGTCTTTAGATTGCATTAAAGTCGAGGCGATATACGTTGTGCCCAAAATACAGATGCCCAAAATAATCATGCCTAAATTAAGTATAAACATACTGACCTCAAAATATCTCACCTCAAAACCAATGAAATATTAAGTTTATTTTAATTAAAACAGCTAGAAATGCATTTCTGAATATTGACAACTCTCCAGTAGCTGTTATAATGATAGTATTGACCTAAAATGACCTTCCTGTACTTAGAAAAAAAAGTCCCCGTTGTTCCCAAATTAGTGAGATCTAAAGCCCTGAACAGGTGGCCAAGTCGTGTGTATTTATCATATTAATGACCTTCCACCACTGGTTTTCTTACAGATCCGAAGTATGATGATTTTGCTAGTTGAAAATCGCTGAACTGGTTACGAAAATGGAAAAGTGGAAAACACAATTAAAACAAACTATTGCTAAAAAATAAACCAATTATAAATTGTTGAAAGTTTACCTATTCAGCCATCAAGTCGTCATTATCGTCACAAGTGTCTGATAACACTATTTTTGTAGTTACCACAATGATATTACTAGTTCTAATACAATTTAGAAATCACTCACCGTCCATTTATACATATCGAGAACGTTTCCAGACTGGACATGGTACTGCTTCCGGTATTCACATCCTGAAACTGTAAGGTGAAGGTCAGTTTGACGAGTCAGCGTCTTTTCAGCGAAGTAGGATATAGCATGTAGTGCCACAGCCGTGTCCTGTCGAGCGAAACAAAATATGAATATAGTATTTGTAAAAAAAACCAATACCAATCACACGCAAACAACCCCGAATGGGCTTACGCAAACTGTGTAGAATAGGGAAATGTCTCTGAAAATTGATATTTTGGCGTGAAAACTACAGAGGAATAGAATTTTACTAGGATATACGAATCCTCTTTAAAATAGCTTTCATATTCAGATACCACATTTTGGGGATTCAGATATAACATTTCACTCAAAATTTAATCGCACTGGCTCTTGTGTTTCTGTAAAAGGGACTGAATATACAGGTGCTGCCCTGTCTGTGAGAAAATGTATTTAAAAAATCATCATTATCATCGTCGTCGTTATCGCCGTCGTCGTCATCATCATCATTATCATCATCATAACAAATGTAGCTAGGTTGCGAAAACGAGTTTCTTCTTCCCATCTTTAAAGCATCTGTTTCATTTGAATTACATTAGAAAATGAACCGCTGTTGATTAAACGAAAAGTCGGCTACTGGATGTCAAATATTTGATAATTCTCACAAGTAGTCTTCAGAGAAAACCTGCTACATTTTTCAGTCTGTAGTAAGATGTCCAGTCAGGACATCACATACCATGGCCTTTAAGATACTCGCTGCGGGGCACTGTTAGGGACGGAAAACCCCCAACCAGATAATGTGTCCACCGAGGGAATCGATCCCCTTAAGCGAGTGTTCTACCCACTGAGCTAGATCCCATCGCTTCTGATTAAACAGTCACAGTACTCTAGATGTTAGTTAATTACGGTTCAAACACGTCTATCATGGTTACAACCTCTGGTTAAATAACGTTCTTGGCTCCCAGACTTTACCTGAGTAGAAACAAAACCTCCTTTAGGATTCTGCTGGGTAAGAATCCATCGGAGGATGGGTAAACCAGAGACGTAGTCGCCGCTGTGGGTGTAGGCCAGCAATGCGTACGCTGCTGTCTCCACGTTGACGGCGTTACGAGACGCCAGTGTCGTAGTTCGAGTAGGATCAGCCGCGTGACCATAGCCAGTCTCCCAGTAAGTTAGACCATCTGTCAGTGAAAATTAAAACTCTAAACTTGTATGTTTGCCAATAATAACATTAATATTAATACAATGTTAAACCTTTTTTTTGTTTTATTTTAAGAACAAAATAAGTAAAATAGGCCCCTAACTAATTAATACCACCTCCAAAAATAACAAATACCAGTAACAAAAACAATACAATAACAACAATTCCCTCTAAAAAACCCAACAACAACAAAGTACAACCACAAAAGAAAGCAAAAAGTTAAAACAAAGTATAAATCTGAACGATGAAACCAAAATACATGGTCAGAGCCGTGTCTATGCACAATGCAGATTCGAATGGGCATTTAGCAAAATAGGTGTTGATTCCATGAATCTGTCTAATGCGTCGGCTGTAAGAGGACAGCCACTCCCGATGATATTCTTTACTGGAGATTTATCCCGCTTGCACTGCAACTCAAAAAGGATCTCAACTAAACTTTAAAAATGTTGAAACAAAAACGTGTCTTGAACGCTTTGTCATAAAACAGCAATATTAACATTTTTATTTTAGAATAAAAATTCAGATTCTGTTCTGTAAAACAATCGTAAAACAAGTTTCCAACTGCTGCTGATAAATAAATACCTTTTGTTTTGAGATGATTTTGTTGAAGATTTCGCAGAAGAGAGTTGGCGGCGCTACTTCCGGCCAGCGACAAGGCGTAGGCTGTGATTGACAGGTCGTACGGCTTGTTGTGATAGGTAGACTGGCGAGATTCCAGATAGCGTTTCGCTCTAGCCACGTTTGAATGGTAATACTGAAAATATCAGAAACATCAACACAGTTACCTGTTGACCAAAATTATAAGCAGATCAAAATTACAAAACCGTTATTGCATTACACATTATATCTTTGTACAAAACAGTAAATATAAAATGTTTCGTATCAAATATCAAATAAGCGTGCATTACACTATATTTGGAATTTCTGTTATATTGCTTTATATTGTTGTTATATGTATAATTTTAAAGGGACATTCCTGAGTTTGCTGCATTTGTTAAAATGTTATCGACTAACAAAGACTTTTTAACGATTGTAATTACAAAATATCAAATATATTTTTCTGCATAAACTATTAGTAGCTGTATATTAAACGTGTTTCTGATCGTTCTAATATTTGTACTAGGTTAAATTTCACTTTATTTCCAAAAATATAGGTTTTTTGAAGACAAATCCAGTTTGGGCTTCTTATAAATATTAAAACGACCAGAAATACATTGAATATACTAATATTCTGAACAAGAAAATATATTTAATATCTAAGTTTAATCATAGACATATTTTATTAGTCGGAAACATCTTACAATGCAGCAAACTCAGGAATGTCCCTTTAAGTAGCAATTAATATGTAAATAAAATGTCTTGTAAAACGTTTGAATGATCTTCACTGTATTTTAATTTATATACCATCAACACAAAATGTCAAGAATTGGCTGAAATCCAGTTTACTTGATTATGCTTGTGTCTTTGATAACAAATTATTACTAATTCACTGCGTAAGAAATAACTCACAAACAGCAGCCTTGTAATTTGTACTTATTAAACAACACATCCCCTATGAACTATTATATATTTACCTGAGAATAATCTTTACAGTTGAGAAGTGAGATCAAAACAAAGGCAGTAAGTGCATCGCCTTGGAAGGAGGCTCCCTGAAAACAACGATGATGTCATCATGATACCACATATCACGTAATGGAAGGTAAACGCTTAAAATAGTATACTAATAAAGGTATTAACTTCAAAATGGATCTAAAGTATACTCAGTATAACAATTCACTGTTATAGCTGAATTATTAATTTTTTATAACACAATCCTTTAAACATTATTAACACACGTTTGTTTAGCTTTACTTTCTACTGTACTCACCGTATTGTCACCCCACCCAAGTAAAATGGTTACGACACAACCCTAAACGTCAATAACGAGGAATCCAAAGCAATACAATTGCATACTTTGTTTTGTTTTGTTTAACGACGCACTCAACACATTACAATTACGGTTATATCGGCGTCGGACATATGGTTATGTCGAGAAAAAACCCAGTGGTTAGCTGACGGGGATCGATCCTAGACCGACCGCGCATCAGGCGGGCACTGTACCACTGGGCCATGCTGCCCGCACAATTGCATACAGTTTCAAAATCGTAGAACCGTGACAACAATACATCTAAGTTAATTAATACCAGCAGTGTGTGGTCTAAAACGACTCCACGCTCAACGAATGTTCCATCTGTCTGCTGCTGCGATACAACAAAGTCCAACGCTCTCCTTATAGCCATGTCATCAATATAAACGTACTTCCGAGCCTCGAAGAACGATTTAGCAACGTATGCGGTCAACCTAAAAACAGATACCATTTTGGTCAGAATAAATCTGACTATTATACGCATAGCTTTTTTTCCAGATAAGCTAATTTAAATTGCATCATTTCTTATACAGCAGTTCTACTGGTGTAACAAACTTTAAGTTTTCAAAAGATATAGTTTATAGCAAATGAAAGGAATTATGTGTGGTATACTGCATATCACAAATAATGCACAATAATAATAATATTACTATATACAGTTATGTATTTATTTTTGTAAAATAATCTTCATAAACAAACTTTCCACATAGGCCTACCAGGTACTGCCGTATCTGTGTTCTCTAAATGCACTGAACGACCCATCACTTCTTCTGTAAGCCATCTCTCGCTGGTAACCTGGAGCGATTTAGAAAGTTAATATAAGTAATTGAAACATTTGTTTTGTAAGTAATGTTTTAAAATGGGTTACACAAAAACATGATAATCCATCTACATTTGCTTTTTCACAGTTCATTACTAACACAGTGTCGTGAAAACGGATACTTGCCTCAGTATTAAGTGACTATAATTGTGTAAATATCGACTGGGCTCTGCTCTGTGAAACACATACATAAGGTAGGAAGGATGTACATACTTGGAAGTGGCAGTCCTCGTACTGACAGAACTAGAATGTATCATTCCGGCCACGTGTGAACAAAGCACCAACAGTAATTAATGGAATCCGTCATGATTGTTTGGGTTTTTGTCTTATGAAGAGATGCTATTTGGAAATACGGTTCAGGCACGGCAGAAGCAAATGAACATTGGAAGGGAAGGGGGTTGGATTGACTGATATATTGAGTTTGTAGTGGGTCCGGGAGAATGCTACATCACACAATTTTGAAAAATAGATGAAAATTCATCATGAAAGATGCGAGTAAAACCCAATAATTACTCTTGACTCAGAATTATCAAAAGCTCACCCAGCCCACCTGCGGTTACAGTTAAGATGTTCAGATTTAACTGGAGACGGGATTAGTTTTGTTTTACTGTGTGTTAGTTAATTTATATTAGGTACACAATAACCTGAGCAATCACTACTTATATCCCACCTGTTACGAGAAGCCGGTCGATCCTCTCCCTCGTGGACTGTTTGATCTGCAGCGTGGCCTCCAGGTATCGGCGGATGTACACCATGGGCGAGAAGTGCACCAGCACCTGCTCACCACACCCGTGAGGGATGCTCACCAGCTGTTCCAGGTTGTGAAGGGTACACCCCAGAACATCCCCTGAAAGACATTACACATAGGAGGGTAGTCACTAGTACAGTACATATACATACAAGCTATACTCTTGTAAAATACGTAGCATGGCATTATAATGCTATCCCCATGACTATGTGACATACATAATCTGAAATGCTAACAGTGTTGGTACAAGTTCAAATATATTAATTACAGTCAAGCAGAATCAAATTAAATATAAATCTCGAATCAAGTCTATGACATAATCCACGTATCTGTGATGATGGCAGATAGTTTCTCAGTCCCGTACCGCCCCCCCCCCCCCCCAACGGCGTTTCCCGGGAAGGCCACCTTGATGAATTTTCTGCACGTTCGTGTCATATAGTATTTGTAGAAAGTGACTGATCACGTACCTGTGATGATGACAGACAGTTTCTGAGATCCTCCGATGGCGTACCCTGGGAAAGCCACCTTGATGTATTGTTTGTAAGTTCTTGTCTCTCGCAGGTCCACCAACGCCACCTGGCTGAACTCACGCAGCATACCATTAGCCTTTTCACAAGAAATACCATTACACATTACATTCACAGCAATTTGCGTTTTCGTTATAATGATTATAAAATACTTACATTTTAAAGACAAGAAACAGATTTGAGGTAACCTTTATAGGCTGATTGTTACGTAAATGTTTCAAATGTAAGTTTAGAGATATTCCATGAAACAGTCTACAGCACGGCTCCGATATAAGGGAAGTCATCAGGTCATTTCTGTTACTAAATAGTATTTATTCCTATACATCAGAAGACGACACACAGAGTATTTGTATAAGAAAACTCCAATGCTAAAATCATGTATCCAAAATATTTAATAACTATAACGAGGTGTACTAGAGCATCTATTGACTATAATAATGTGGATTACTAACCTCAACATAGATGCTTCCCTTAGCGGACTCTCCCACAACGTCAGACTGGGCTCTGATGAGGAATTCCACGTGACCCAAGGACATGGTTCGGATAAAGAAATACGCAGTGCTTGTGCTCGTCTTTCTGACCTGAAAAGACCATGCACAGTTTATGAAACACATTTGAGTCCAAACTATTTATAAATTGCTGCAAGAAGTAGAATGAATGAATTGCCAAAAAACAACAACAGATTAAACTGGGTTTTTTACGGTTACACACTTTTGGATGTTGTAATAATCAAGGTATATAACAGTTATATGAAAAAAGAAATACAATACTATCTGTTACCTTGTGCACTAGTCATAACATTAACAGAGTCATGTTTTAGTACTGTATTTTGCTACAATACGTTATTAAGAGGGAACAAGCAATGTTTTATTTTTAAAAAACGCTCGAAACAAATCGCAACTATATATATGGTAATCCTCAACAGAAATATCAAGCTGACCAAGATATGCCGCCACTAAAAAGCAATAAATGCATTATATTCATCTGTTAAGACACTGAATATTTCAGGGAACTCCTAATTTCGAGGGGATGCACACGCTCATCATCCTCTTGTATCAAAGCCTATAATGTTTAATGGAAAATACCTCTACAACAGTGTAATAACAGTAGAATAATAATAATAATAAAAGGCTATGGGTATACTCACCGTTACTTTGTGCACTACATCCTCTTGACTTTCAAGGAAATATCCATATTTGGTTCTTTCCAAGACAGCAAAGTGTTCCGATTTGAACAACGTACAATCAAGCTATAAAAAAAAACCCCATTAATAAAACTGTTAAAGTTTGTTTTGGTTAACTAAACTGCTAGAGCACATTGATTTATTTACATCGGCTATTGGGTGTCAAACATTTGGTAATTTGACATATAGTTTTAGAGAGGAGATCCGCTACATGTTCCCTTTAGTAGAAAGGGGTATTTTATATGCACCATCCCACGAACTATATAACACACACTATGACCTTTGAGTGATGGTGCACTGGCTGGAACGAGAAAACATATTAATATACCAAATAATAGTTATTTCGTGTATGATTTGTGTTTTTTTTAAAAGTCCCAGTTAGTATTCGCATAGTCTATAATTTAATTATGGTTATTAAAAAAATATATAAATAAATATAAAATTTAACATATGTACAACAAAATGTTTATAATCATCTACACAGTTTTACAAATGAACCCATAACGTCTTTTATTATTATAAACATACCTTGAGATCATATTGAAAATTGTTAAAAATTGTTGCTTGAACAATAATGTCCTCTCCTTGGATAACAGTCCGCGCATACTCCAAAACCACGTAGAAGTCCAAATGAGTCTTTAGCTGCAAAAAACAAAACAGAGACATTGGAAAATAATTTACATAAAGTAATTACAAGATTATCAATGAATACATCTTTAACCATACACCAGTGAAACAACACACATCCACTACAAAGGTAATACAGGATTCAGATGACAGACACATTTTATTCAATATCCCAAACAAAAATAATTAATATTATTTGAAAACAAAATACTCTAGAATAATGACAGGTTTCATAGACAATCTTCAGTGCTGACAAGGTAAATAAAACGTAAAAAATTCCAACATGTCAATGCTAATATGAACATGGATGTCTGGAAACCATTTTAGTGAAACCTGCAATCTATGATACCAATGTTGTATTATAATACTCCATCATATGCGGTCATATGAGATAGAAAAAGTACACCCGAGGTGATGAACATTTCAACCTGGGACGAGGCATGGCCGCATATGATGGAGTCTTATATTCTCTCATCCTCAGGTATATGAGACTGAGTTATCCCATAAAAGAAAGCCTGGGGATGAGATAAATGAGTGTACACAGGTCCTGTTTTTAGTGTCGAGAATCGGTTGGAATTCCATCATCAATCATCGGTTATAACAGTCTTGTTCCAACCGATCAACTTTCAAATAGACAATCGGTTAGAAGTATTTAAACATAAAACACATCTGAATAATAAGGACCATGCACGTATTGTGACCCTTCATATGGCTAATTGTACCTTTAATACGTATCTATACTTAAACACAAAAACCCAAACCAACATATGTACATCAATTTTCCCACACAATCGATTACTGATCAGTGAATCCAATCCGATCGATTTTCGATTACATCGATCATTGGAAGATCACTACTAGTTTTACCAATATCCATCACTGACCTCTTACAGAAATACTTGAAACATACTTTCACTCTATTTATAAATGATATCTTGTCATTTAAATATATTTTTATCGACACATTTTCTAATAATAACACGATTATGGTTCTGTTAAATCTAACACAAACATACCGTTGCTGTAGTCGCGGAGATACCGAAGCCAACGTTGACGTTTTTGGAGATTGCGAAGGCGCTGGCAGAATAAGAAGTGAGGATGTCAGGAACCTGCTTGGTGAAGTTCGCAAATCCGTAAGAACTGAAAAACAGACACTGTATATGTTTATTTTGTACGGATACTGAAAACACATGGTACTGCTGTTACTGCTGCACCTGCCACAACTACTTCAACCACCACTATCACCACCTCCATCATAACTACAACTACTACCATGACTACCATATCATACTACTACAATACGACTATTATTAGTTATATTACTACTACCACCACCACCACCACTACCACCACTACTACTACTACTACTACTACTACCACCACCACCACTACCACCGCCACTACTACTACCGCCACTACTACTACCACTGCTACCATCACTACTACTACCACCACAACTACTATTACCACTACCACTACCACCACAACTTTACTACTGCTATTATTGCTACTACTACTACTATCACTACTACTACTACTACTACTATTACTACTTCTACAACAACTACTACGGCTGCTACTACTACTGCTGCTGCTACTACTACTACTACTACCACTACTACTATTACTACCACTACCAATACTACTACTACTACTACTACTACTACTACTGCCACTACTACTACCACTACTACTATTACTACCACTACCAATACTACGACTACTATTACTACTGCCACTACTACTACTGCTGCTACTACTACTACTACTACTACTATCACTACTACTACTACCAATACCACTATTGCTACTAGGCCTACTGCTACTACTATCACTACTACTAGGCCTATCACTACTATCACTACTACTACTATTATTACAACTACTACAACTACTACTACTACAACTACTACTACTACTCACTCGACGTTGTAGCTGTCCCACATCCAGGTACTGGGTGAGAGGTAGGGGATGATGCTTGTCAGTTTGGTGTGGGTGCTCGCCTGGATCGTGATCTTCCTGTGTATTACTCCACGACCACCAGCTCCAAAATACTTGTTCTGTGTCTGTCGTGAACCTTCAACCAACCCAAGTTGTTAAGAGAGAAGCATAGACACAAACATAAGAACCCACAGACATACATATGATCACACCCACACACAAACATACAAAACAAATACAACCACAAACATACACAAACCACTCACATAACACAAGACACAATCTGAACTGTTCGTACTTCTGACCCAAACCTAATCTCTCTCCCTCTCCCTCCCTCCCTCTCCCTCCCTCCCTCTCCCTCCCTCT
>JAECMU010105092.1:967-25262 GCA_016106625.1 Dracogyra subfuscus
GACAGACAGACAGAGAGAGAGAGAGAGAGACAGACAGAGAGACAGAAAGAGAGATACAGACAGACAGACAGAGAGAGACAGACAGCGAGAGACAAACAGAGAGAGACAGACAGAGAGAGAGCGACACAACTGCACCCGGTAGCTATTAGCTAGGCAAAAGGTTGTTGGAGACTTTTGCTCAGTTGATAGCTCTCACGTGTAGATGAGTTTTAATAGTTCTGCTTTACTGAACGGCCACAAGGAATTATTTATGACCCAAACCCAGCTGCGGTGTCACTAGCTGGGTGTTAAAACGAACTAGTCCGGGGCGTCGGGCTAGTGGATTTGTCGAACTCGGGAATAGACTGTTCTGCTTTGTTCTGTATGCAAAATATCTCATCAAATGTTAGTGCCAAACGTCTAATGTGTCAAAGGCCGTGGTATGTGCTATCCTGTATGTGGGAAAGTGCAAGTAATCATCACTTGATGCTAATGGCAAAATGTAGCTTTCTTCTAAGATCATTTAAGTAAAAATTGCCAAACGATTGGCATACAGTATCTGATGATTAATAAATCAATGTGCTCTGGTGGTGTCGTTAAACAAAACAAACTTAACTGGCTGTTCGCATTTAAACGCCATGGTGAATTCTTAAAGATACGTGGCTCTATGATTAGTGTCCTAGATGACAACTCCCATCAAATTTCTTTAGCACACCAAACAGTGATATCACAAAACTGTTTTATAGACATTATAGTCTATAGACATTACAACCAAGAAGAAGTTTGTTAATTTTGTTTAACGACACCACTAGAGCGCATTGATTAATGAATCATAGGCTATTGGAAATACAACTAAGAACACCACGTGCGCGCGCGCGTGTGTGTGTGTTTGTGTGTGTACACATACACACATTCGGTACACGCACGTTTTTTTGTTTTGTTTTTTTTTGTGTTTTTTTTTTGGGGGGGGGGGGTATTACTTCCTTGGTTTATTAAACGTTTATAGAAGTTTGTTTTGTTTAACGACACCATTAGAACACGGGGCGGGACGTAGCCCAGTGGTAAAGATGCTCGATCGATGCGCGGTCGGTCTGGGATCGATCCCCGTCGGTGGGCCCATTTGGCTATTTCTCGTCACAGCCAGTGCGCCACGACTGGTATATCAAAAGCCGTGGTATGTGCTATCCTGTCTGTGGGATGGTGCCTATAAAAGATATCTTGCTGCTAATCGTAAAGAGTAGCCCATGAAGTGTTTCTTTCTTTCTTTCCATTAGAACACATTGATTTTCATTAATCATCGGTTATTGGATGTCAAACGTTTTGTAATTTCGACGTATAGTCTCAGAGAGGAAACCCGCTACACGTTTCCATTAGTAGCAAGGGGTCTTTTATATGCAACATCCCATAGATAGGATAGTACATACCACGTCCTTTGATATACCAGTCGTGGTGCACTGGCTGGAACGAGAACTTGCCCTAAGAGGGATTGATCCCAGAATGATTGCGTGTAAAGCCGACCACTGGGCTACGTCCCGCCACTCAAACGGTTATAGAGTTTTAAGCAAATCAAAGAAAGAAATGTTTTATTTAACGACGCACTCATCACATTTTATTTACGGTTATATGGCGTCAGACATATGGTTAAAGAACACACAGATTTTGAGAGGAAACCCGCTGTCGCCACTTCATGGACTACTCTTATGTCGATTAACAGCAAGGGATCTTTTATTTGCGCTTCCCACAAACCATGGCCTTTGTTGAACCAGTTATGGATCACTGGTCGATGCAAGTGGTTTACACCTACTCATTGAGCCTTGCGGAGAATTTACTCAGGATTTGGAGTCGGTATCTGGAATAAAAAGTCCATGCCTCGACTGGGATCCGAACTCAGTACCTACCAGTCTGTAGACCGATGGCCTAACCACGACGCCTTAAGGAAATGAAATCATATCCTACTTACCGCCACTCCGAAATAACAACATCAGAATGTGTAGATAAATAAACTCAACATTTTATTAAGTAGAACAGCATAACAAGACATAGAAGAACATAAAAGCATGAACTAGATGAAAGCCGATTCCTTGTAGAGATGATTCCTGAAAATAAAATAAAATGAATGTTTAGTTCATGGCTCTGTACAAATATTGTTATACAGAATATAACAAATCTCTGCTATAATAACCTTAATATTCGATATGTTTTTCATATTTAACATTTAAAATACTTTATAATCCACATTTCTATAGCTTTTTTTGGATCCATAGAAATGCAGTTTTCTGTATATCGCATTTTTTGCGAAAGCCACCCACCTGTCCTTTTTAGTTGTACAATAAGACACACAACAACATGGGGCGGATAGAGGTAATATTTTTCGCGCATCAACTCATCAAAAGGGCACCACAATGAAAAAAAAATGAAAAACAAAAAACTAAAAGAGGGATGAACGGGCACTTGAATATTTTCAAAGGATGAGTCCCCCGGTCCCCCCCCCCCCCCCCCAATCCTGGATCCGCTTCTGAAAATGAGAACAAGATTTCAGTGATGCATCAAACTAGAGAATGTTTTTGATTAGTGGAGGCACAACAGTGGATTAAAGTTAAACCAGTATTTGAGTGTTGCAACATTGACAAATGCCAGCTGATGTGTAGAGTGATGGCGATCGGGAGGAGGGGAGGGGGAGGGGGGCTATTGGGGCTTCAGACTTCATCAGAAAACAAATAAGGGAGTGATTACTTGCTCTCCTAACTTAGATTATGGACAAACATTTGAGGTATCGGTATTACCACATTGAACGTTGATATTCTGTTTATTTCCTTTTGTGAGTTGTTAGTGGTTAGTGAGAGACAAGAGGCCTTACACCTACCCAATGAGTAGTAAAAACTCGCCCTGGGTGACAGCCGGTACCAGGCTGCGAACCCTGTACCTACCAGTCTTATCTCCGATTCTTTAACCACGGTACCACAGAGGCCGGTGAATTGCAGTACTTTTTAAAATGAACATGCTAAAGGGAGATACAAATAAATCTCCTTGACCTAGAATCAGGGGAGTGATGGAGAATATATGTATCTGTGTACAGGTTTTGAATATATGTTTTATCATCCTAATGATAATAATTCGAGCGAAGGTGATAGCTCCCATTAAACGACAAGGTTTGGAGTCTTAAATCATGAATGTTAGTAGTAACTAAGTAAGCAATGACTTGCTATGCAAGGTTGGTAAGGTTTATATAAACGATTTGTGTGGCCTGGGCACCGTTATATGAAGGATCACTTTAAGTGCGTACGGTAGTTATGCACATCAGGTGATCTTAGCGTGTAGCATAGCTTTGTGGAACAGGACACAGGCTGCTTAAGCAGGACAATAAATTGAAATGACATAATACCTCTATTTTCCAGGGAGCGGCACTGGGATAACCCCGGCCTGCAGACCTGCCGCCTGTACGATTGGAACAGCGACAGGGATGGGAATGACCTCCTCGGTGGAGATAGAAGACGAACAACCACAATGCGAACAGTCTGATCCGCAGCCGCCGCAGCCGCCACATCCGGAGGATCCTGAACCTTCACAACATCCACATTCGCCAGATCCGCCGGATCCGCTAGATCCCGATCCCTCACAACATCCACATTCGCCAGATCCGCCAGATCCGCCAGATCCTGAACCTTCACAACATCCACATCCGGACGATCCCGATCCGCCAGATCCAGACGATCCCGAGGATCCGCAGCAATCACAACATCCCGAGGATCCGGACGATCCCGAAGATCCGCAACATTCACATCCAGATCCTGAAGAGCCAGAAGATCCGGAAGATCCGCAACAACCGCAACATTCAGATCCTGACGATCCAGAAGATCCCGATGACCCACAGCATTCACAACATCCAGATCCGGAAGATCCCGATGATCCGGACGATCCCGATGATCCGCAACATCCACAACATTCAGATCCGGAAGATCCCGAAGAACCGCAACAGCCGCAGCATTCAGATCCGGACGATCCCGAAGAACCGCAACAGCCGCAGCATTCAGATCCCGAAGATCCAGATGATCCGCAACAGCCGCAGCATTCAGATCCCGAAGATCCAGATGATCCGCAACATCCACAACATTCAGATCCGGAAGATCCCGAAGACTCGCAACATCCACAGCATTCAGATCCGGAAGATCCCGAAGACCCGCAACATCCGCAACATCCGCAACATTCAGATCCGGAAGATCCAGATGATTCACAACATCCGCAACATTCAGAAGATCCAGACGACGCTGAGCATTCACAGCATTCGCAACATTCCACAGGCACTAAACATTTGCATGTCACGCAACATTCGCATTTGCAACATTCGCAACAAGACGACCCGGATGACCCGCAGCAGGACGAACCGCAACAACAGGATGGACAGCAACAACCTGACGATCCGGAACAACAACTGGAACAGCAGCAAGGGCAGCAGTCAGAACAGGAGGACGAGTGGTGGCCGTGGTGATGGTGGTGACCGTGATGGTGATGACCGTGGTGACGGTGATGACGATGATGGTGGTGGTGGTGGTGGTGATGGTGCCGGTGGTGACGATGGTGCTTGTGGCGGCGGTGGTGTCGACGGTGATGATGGCGGTGGTGGTGGTGCGACAACGCCAGATCGAGCGCAACTGAAAACAGAAAAGGAACAAGAATGTGTTTTTAACGACGTCTTAGGAAATTTGTTTTAACTACTGCTATTTCATGTGTAACACGGTTATTTGTCCTGTGGTCAATAAACACACACACACACACACACACACACACACACACACACACACACACACACACACACACACACGGACGATGATCAACCACAGAGATAGAAAGATAAATAAACGGGGAGGGGAGGGGAGACACACACACACACATGAGAGAGAGAGAGAGAGAGAGAGAGAGAGAGAGAGAGAGAGAGAGAGAGAGAGAGAGAGAGAGAGAGAGAGAAAGAGAGAGAGAGAGAGATACAGAGAGAGAGACAGACAGACAGACAGAGACAGAGAGACATACAGAGACAGAGAGAGACACAGATAAAGACAGAGACAGAGATAGAGACAGAGATAAAGGGAGAGAGATAAGGAAGGAACGAAGAAATGTTTTATTTAAACACATTTTTCTTTACTGTTATATGGCGTTGAACATATGATCAAACATCACATATAGATGGCAAGGGAGATTGTATATATGTATCATTCCACAGGCAGAATGGTACATACCATGGAGAGACAGTCAGTGTGATGACCGCTGCAGCCAAAAAGGCTAGTCAAATCTGTAAAGAAGTATGTCTTGTATGTGCACTTTCCCCAAGTGGGGGACGAGGTGGGGGTGGGGGTGTCGTCAGGTGGTGTCTACCTCTCATGATGTGGGTGTATGTGTCGTCATGAATTTAATTTGATACTTTTAACCTACATTATTGTATAACTGTAATTTCCAAAGAACTCAAACTAGGTACAAAATATTACTTCGAAGACCAATCATGCTTTGCCCCTTGTTCACATGCCCCTACCCTTAGAGGCAATTGTGGTCCTGCTGCGTCATATTTTCCGAGAATTTGGGATTCTCAGCGTGCTAGACCAGCTACACTAAATACGTTTCCTCTGTAGAGGCTATATTTAACACAATAAATCCTAACTGGAGGTACAATACCGCCATTCCCTTTAACAGAAAAATAAACCAGTGTTCTAGCTTAAGGGTAGATAACTCAATTGTTTTGTAATTAAAATAACATATTGATTTTGATGGTGGTTAACAAGCAACTGTACTTTCTAGGTATAGCAATAATGTGGTTAGTTCAATGTTGTGTACTTTTTCACAGAATTTAATCTGATGTTGAAACTGAATTGAAATGCATGCAAACATAAACGGTGGTGTGTAACCTGTAAACAGTTTAGACAATGAGAAAAGCAAATCACATGTTTTAGCTGTAGATTTATAATGGAAAGGGATATTAATGTTTAACCAATTTAAACTCCTTCAACAAACGTCTTATGTCATATAATTAGGACTTTAAAAATGAGACAAAACAAATAACATTATCATTAATAATTAGCAAAAAGAGAAGAAGAAAAATAAGAGGGGGAAAAAGGAATAAGGTAGAAAGGACGATGAAAGTGAAAAAAAGAAAGAAACTAAGAAGGAAGGAAGGAAATATTTTATTTAACGACGCACTCAACACATTGTATTTACAGTTATATGGCGTCAGACACATGGTTACGGACAACACAGATATTGAGAGAAGAAACCCGCTGCCGCCACTTCATGAGCTACTCTTTTCTATTAGCAGCAAAGGATATTTTATATGCACCATCCTATAGGATAGTACATACCACGGCCTTTGTTACGCCAGTTGTGGAGCACTGGCTGGAACAAGAAATAGCCCAATGGGCTCACCGACGGGGATCGATCCCAGAGAAAGAAAGAAAAACAGAAATAAAGGGGAAAAAAGAAAAACAAACAAGCAAAACAAACAAAACAAAACAAGCAAACAAAGAAAGAAAGAAAAAAGAAACAAACAATGACCGAGAAGAAGAAACAATGAAAACATTAAAGAAAACTACCCATCCACTCAGCATACACAGAGCCACGACCCAAAGGAGAAACCCACACAGAGACAAAGAGAGACTACCATTAATCAATTAGACGACTTTGTACAAGTATTGCAAATCTGAACCGATTCACGGCCAGGTTGATTAATAATGTATTTGGTGTGATCAATAACGATTAATATTTATAACGAACAACCTTGAGCTATTCGGTGCTCCCACGGTCAGTGTATATTCTTAAGGCGTTGTCACACGATACGACTGTCTTTCGCGAGAATACCCGATTGTGACAAGAAAAACATTACGATTTCATTGGTTGCAGTCGACTTTTCTCGTACGAGGCACTCGTATGTCATTTCATTTAATTTTCGTGCTTATATCCAATTAAGATTCAAGCACGCTGTCCCCGGCACACACTTCAGCTATCTAGGCTGACTGTCCAAGACAGTGGCTAAGTTGTTAGTTGTTAGTGAGAGAGAAGAGGGTCTTATACCTACCTGTTGTGTTGTTGCCAAATGGAAATGGTTTATTTAACCACGCATTCAACACATTTTATTTTACGGATATATGGCTTCGGACATATGGTTAAGAACCACACAAATATCGAGGAAAGAAACCGGCTGTCGCCACATCATGAGCTACTCTTTTCGATTAGCAACAAGGGATCATTTATATGCACCATCCCAAATACAGGATAGCACATACCACGACCTTTGATGTATTAGTCGTGGTGAACTGGCTGGAGCGAGAAATAGCCCAACGGGCCCACTGATGGGGTTCGATCCCAAACCAACCGCGTATCAAGCGAGCGCTTTACCACTGGGATACGTTTCGCCCCTTGGATGGGAGCCGGTACCGAGCTAAACGTACCCAGTTCCTAGCAGCCTTGTGTCCGATGGCTTAACCACGGTACCACCGAGGTCGGTCGGCACTCGCATCGTGTAGCCTTGCCTTTAGATGATGCAATGACATTTTCTGATCTCCTGCTTTTCTGATATCTTAAAGTCAAGGTTGCACGTTTTGACTTATTAAAAGTTTCAACAACATATCATTTAATTTGTCCCGAAACGTTCTGTACTCGAACATTGATGTTTCGCCTTTACCATAGTTTGACACCCAATAGCCGATGTATTATTCGTGTTGGAGTGTTGTTAAACATTCATTTATTCATTAATCGAACATTTTACATAGTGTTTAAAACGCCATTAAATTACATATAGGTTTAACCTTTTCAGCAAATGACAAATGGACGATACATATTAATATTTGTAAATCAGCTTCGGTAATTATTTCTGTACAAATATACTCTCTCAAAAAAGAAACGCAAAAGTAGATTTTATTGACATTGGGAATATCTATCTAATGGATGTTCACATTTTACACACACTTTCGCGGTTCATTAATATTGATGGTATTACATTGAAAAGGTTCAAGGATATAACAGTATAATATCAATACCATGTGTGCCCAGCATGGGAGTCCAGAACTGCCCATCTCCTTCCCATGGAAGCAATGACATTACGAATTACACCTTGTGGAATGGTGGCCCACTCTGCCTGTAGTAATAATACCAAGTGAGCAAGATTATGTGGCTGTGGTTGATGCTGCCTCAGTCGTCTATCCAAGTCGTCCCATAAATGCTCTATAGGGTTCAAATCCGAAGATTTAGAGGGCCAGGGTAGGACCTGAATGTTATTGTTGTGTAGGTACGCTGTTGTGAGTCTGGCTGTATGTGGTCTCGCACTGTCGTGCTGGAATACAGCGTTACCATTATTCATAATTGGAGCGACATGTGGTATATCTGTGCCGTTAGGTTGCCTTGGATGTGAACCAGGTTGATCCTGCTACCACCGCCAAATCTGTCCGCTTTCTGTATACAGTTTGCAGCAAAACGTTCACCACGATGACGGTAAACTCGACATCTTTCATAAGCTCGACGAAGCAGAAATCGAGCCTCGTCACTAAACCAGACAGTTCTCCATCGTACTTGAGGCCAGACTCTGTGCACTTGACACCACTGACGTCGTAGTGGACGATGTTGTTGAGTCAAAACCACTCTTCTTACAGGCCGTCTGGCTCGAATACCTGCCTCGCGTAAACGATTACGCACTGTCTGAGCCGATATTATACGCAGACCTGGTATTGCAGTAGAGGTTGCCGTGGTGGTTCTTTCCCGTAGATGAAGTACCCGTACATAGCGGTCTTGGGCCCTGGTGGTTACACGTGGTCTACCTGATCTGGGACGGTCACGTGTTGTTTGGTATTGTAGGAACCGATACCACAATCTCAAGATGGTGCTTGGGGATATATACATGAAACACCCGGGCTACGGCCGAGAAGGCTTCGCCATGCACTGGTAACGTGGTTTGCATGCGGGGACGTTTTGGCTAATAAATACGATCATAGCCTTCATTTTGTGTTACCTGCTTTTTGGCGACTGTAACAAAAGCTATACGTTTGAATCACCAAATGTCATTAAATTCATAGTTTGTACATCGATATGTGTCAGTTTACAATAGTTATCTAAGAAATCAACCATTTTGCGTTTCTTTTTTGGGAGAGTATATTTATTAAAGCGACTAACTATATGGAAAATATATGTAACTTTTATCCGCCTGCAGTGTTTCTGTCAGAAAGAAATGTTTAGGTATGGCACTATAGAATTGAATGCAACCATAGTCAACAGGGGATATGGAGAGTCTACCACAGAAAGAAAATGTGATACGTTTAGGATTAGAGTTAAGAAAATCTAAACATTAATTATAAAAAATAAAATATGCTAAAGAAGATGGGTATGGCGCCATACCCGCTTTACTCTCCAGCAGAATCCCTGGCCCAGTATTAGAATGTGCATTGGAAGTGTGGGTATAATTAATATATAGGCCAATTTGGATATATTAATTGTACTTAACGTATCGAGAAGGTTGCAACCGCCGCCACCGTAGATGATCATATTATACATGTGGTTACTGAAATTGTTACCAGGCTCCACATAAAATGTAGGTGGTTGATATACACTGATAAAAAAAATTGTTTAACAATTTCAGCAGAACACACCGATTTATTAATTATCGGCTATTGGATGTAAACAACTGTTGATTTGACCTCGTAGTCTACAGAGAAAACCCGCTACATTTGTTTGTATTACGGCCAAGGTCAAGGCGTTTAACGTGCACGTTCAGAGCAAGCTGTTGTAGCGCACGCCTGTCGTGGGCTCAAGTGTTGGCTTATGCCAGGTTTTCCGCCCAGGTAAGGACCACTTCACCATTATCGGCAAGGGATATTTTATATGAAGAAAAGAAGAAAATGGTTTATTTAACGACACACTCAACACATTTTATTTATGGTTATATGGCTTCGGGCATATGGTTAAGAACCACACAGATATTGAGGGAGGAAATCCGCTGTCGCTACTTCATGGTTTACTCTTTTTGATTAGAAGCAAGGGATCTTTTATATGCATCATCCCATAGACAGGATAGCACATACCATTGCATTTGATGTACCAGTCGTGGTGCACTGGCTGGAGCGAGAAATAGCTCAATGGGCCCATTGACGGGGATCGATCCCAAACCGATAGAAAGGACAGCATATAGTCTTTGTTATACCTGCCGTGAAGCAATGAACGGGACGGACGCATGTATTAGAAAATCCACGCACAAACACATGTAATCTAATCTATACTGACAAAAGTATGAGATAATAAAAACATCACATATACACAGTATTCAAGAATGCTCCATTCCAATTACAGTAAAAAAACACAAAAACAAAACATAACTTCTTGCACGCAATCGTCAATTTACATAATTATATGTGCACAGCTATAAGACAAGCCACATAAAAACACATGGGAATGTACTGGTAATCTAAACTGACAACAGTATAATAATGCACCATTTCAAGCACAGTATAAACAAATTCTAACACGCAATCGTCAATTGACGTTTGGCTTATTTAGGTACAGAAATAGGATAGAACCTTGTGGTAAGCATAGATCCGGATTTGATAACAAATTAATAAAAACATAAAAACGTGAAGAAGAAGAAGAAGAAGAAGAAGAAGAAGAAGAAGAAGAAGAATGATAGAAAGGTGGTATTATGAAGAATTTTAAATGTCGTTTGACGTGGAGATAATGATTAAATTAGTTGTTTTTAGTTCGGTTGCCTTGATGGTATACCGTTTCTACAGTTATCCGTGATATTAAAGCACATTAAATTGATTGAATTTTTAAACATGAAAATATATATATTTGGAATAACATTTAATCCTTTTTTAATTTGCACAATACTGTTCGGAATAACACTTAATTTAATTAAATTTAAAAAGAAGAAACAACGAACGAAGAAAAGAAAAAACAACAGATGAATAACTTACCCAAAAGTAAGATAAATATGTATCGATTCATTTCTCTCTTGGTGTGTTTTTTTCTGTGTCCTCAGTGAGTTCGTATTTACACACAATCTTCGTTTCCAAAATAAAAAACGTTAATTCTTCAAAGAGCTGAGAGTTTTGTCCCTTTTAAAACATTGCACACAGCGAGCCATTGGCACTTCCCCGCCCGCTTTCTAGGGCGTGGAACAAACTGACCGCAAAACGAAATCCTAATGACATATCTACGAAGATTAAGGCGATTAAAAAAATAATCGAGGATGAGACTGTGGGAGTTGACAAAAAATGTTGTGTTTCACCGCGGTATTCTCAAACAGAACGCCGGGGATCCTCGAAAAAAACAGTAAACAAAACAACAATACGGTCAACAACAATAAACAAAAATAAAAAATAAAAATAAAAACACAGAAAAGAAATAGAAAAAAAGAGAAAGAAAACATAATTTATATTAGTAGTAGTAGTAGTAGTAGTAGCAGTAGTAGTAGCAGTAGTCGTAGTCGTAGTAGTAGTAGTACATGTAGTAGTAGTAGTAGTAGTAGTAGTAGTAGTAGTAGTAGTAGTAGTAGTAGTAGTTGTAGTAAGTAGTAGTAGTAGTAGTAGTAGTAGTAGTAGTAGTAGTAGTAGTAGTAGTAGTAGTAGTAGTAGCATTTTATTATATGTATATTAGCTACCCAGCACACTGTTTAAATAGTAATTAGAAGACACGAACTAATGACACCTGCAAATCGTTGGATACCATGTCTTTGGGGGATGGGGGGATGGGGGGATGGGGATAAGGAATAGGAGGTGGAATGGGACGGAGGGCGGTACGTAGCCTAACTAGTGGTAAATTACTTTGTTTTTTAATATTATTAAATAGTCTAATCCTGTTGTGTGTGTGTGGTTTGTTTGTTTGTTGTTGTTTTTTGTTTGTTTGTTTTTTTCTCATATAATTTTCAATAGCCCTTCAATGCTCTAAAGTATATAAAATGTTGACAGAGCAATACATTTTTACGTTGGTTAGTCAACGTTTGTTTTATTCAGGCTTTCTTTTCACTAAGTGTTATTCCAAATTGTTACCAGTCTATCTAAAACAAAGTGTCGTTAAATAACCCCCCCCCCCCCTCTCCTCCCTTCCACGCCTGGGCTATACTCCGCGCCTAGGCCTACTTTCGCTCACCTTGGTATTAAAATAACAGAACAATTAAATTAAATAGGTCTCAGAATGCACTTATATCAATTTACGACCAGGGTCATGCCTTTGATAAAATTACATGTAGCTGGGTGGCAACAAAATAAGAACGAAAATGAACGACATATGTTCTAACTGCGCACTCAACACATTTTAATTTTTGTTACATATGGCATCCAGCAGGAAAACCGCTGCTGCCATTCCATGGCCCACATATGTTTCACTAATTAGCAGCAAGGGATATTTTATATGCAGCATCCCACAGACAGGATAGTACATACCACAACCTTTGTTACACCAGTTGCGAAGTTAAAAGTTTGTTTTGTTTAACAACACCACTAGAGCACCATGATTTATTAATCATCTGCTATTATATTTCAAACATATGGTGATTTTGAAATACAGTCTTAGAGAGGAAACCCGCTGCACTCTACCATTAGTAGCAAGAGATATTGTAAATGCACCATGCCATAGACAGCACATACCACGGCTTTTGATATACCATTTGAATACCTGGCTAGAATGGCCTAATGGGTCCACAGACGGAGATCGATTTTAAACCGATCGCGCATCTGTCGAACGTTTTACCATTAGGCTACGTCTTGTCATACCAAAATATAAAACAGGACAAACTAAAACAAACACTTTTATTTTACAGAATCCGCCCCACCACCTACTCCACCAACGCCAAGTACGGCCCGAACGATTCAAAAGATTAAGGGTACCTGGCTTCCAAACGTCTAACGTTGTTTGTCTGGCAAGACATTATGAGATCCAGCATTTTGTAAAGAGCAATTTGAGGGCTGTCTAAAATGTCTATAAGGGCCAATTTGAGGGCTGTCTAAAATGTCTATAAAGGCCAATTTGAGGGCTGTCTAAAATGTCTATAAAGGCCAGTTTGAGGGCAAGACATTATGAGATCCAGAATTTTGTAAAGAGCAATTTGAGGGCTGTCTAAAATGTCTATAAGGGCCAATTTGAGGGCTGTCTAAAATGTCTATAAAGGCCAATTTGAGGGCTGTCTAAAATGTCTATAAAGGCCAATTTAATCTAATCTAATATTGTTTAGAGGGTGGTAAAGCAATATTTAATGTTCCCCATGTACATTTTAAACCAACAAGTACAGATGAGGAAGAGTATGGTTAAAACGTATCCATTACAGGCAAGTGGAAAAATTTGTATTTTGTTTCACAAGCCCATTTTAAACTATGACCATTTCTGTAAATCATACAATATTAACTACCTTAAAATTTAGCGAAATCCAAATAAGAGACATATTAGAAAGATAAAACTTTAGCGAGATCGGCATTATCAGACATTTAAAAAAAAAAAAAAAAAAAAAAAAACCAAAAAAAAAAAAACAGG
This sequence comes from Dracogyra subfuscus, assembly GCA_016106625.1. Lineage (NCBI taxonomy): Eukaryota > Metazoa > Mollusca > Gastropoda > Neomphalida > Peltospiridae > Dracogyra > Dracogyra subfuscus. The sequence goes on from JAECMU010105092.1 coordinate 14,432, forward strand.
CTCATCTTAAAATGTATCAAACTCCAAATAAGTGACATATTAGCGATATAAAACTTCAGCGAGGTCAGCGTTATTAGACATTTAATAAAAAAAAAAACTTAAGTTGTAGGATCATCTGAGATAATATGTTTTATATATGTGACATGCTGCGGCTTTCAGACAATTAAATTGAGTCGCAAATAGCAGAAATATGCATGCTAACTAACTATTGTTATCATAAGTAGCATATAGCCATTGTTGTGTCTTCTGTTTAAAGGCCAACAAACCATTCTCACACACGTTTTTCAGAACAGTCTCTATACATTTAGACCGGCCTCGGTGACGTAGTGGTTAGGCCATCGGTCTACAGGCTGGTAGGTACCGAGTTCGGATCCCAGTCGAGGCATGATATTTTCAATCCAGATACAGACTCCAAACCCTGAGAGAGTGCTCCGCAAGGCTCAATGGGTAGGTGTAAACCGCTTGCACCGACCAGTGATCCAGAACTGGTTCAACAAAGGCCATGGTTTGTGCTATCCTGTCTGTGGGAAGCGCACATAAAAGATCCCTTGCTGCAATCGGAAAGAGTAGCCCATGAAGTGGCGACAACGTGTTTCCTCTCAAAATCTGTGTGGTCCTTAACCATATGTCTGACGCCATATAACCGTAAATAAAATGTGTTGAGTGCGTCGTTAAATAAAACATTTCTTTCTTTCTTTCTTTCTATACATTTAGCGTCATGAAATATTAGCGCTTTGTATGGGCTCGCTAAATTCACTGACATTTCCTGATTTACAGTTACATGTCTACACAATTAACACATTTGGTCTTGAACTTAAAAGCTTTTGCCACCACTGTCTATTTTTCATTATTTCGTTTCAACTTAATGTCGTGCTTATATCCAATTAAGGTTCAGGCACGCTATCCTGGGCACATATTAGCTATCTGGGCTGTTGGTTTGTGGCTAGTGAGAAAGAATAGGATGTAGTCATTGTATGGGAGCGACACCGGATATTGGTACTAAGCGAAGCGATAAAAATATGTGTGAAGACTACACTTGAGGTAAGATTTCTGAAAATCACTACATTTATAAGTAACCTACATGAACCAGATTTTACACATTCATTTATAAACAATTTCCGTCATCGATCAAACCTAAACGTATACTGATTCAGTTGGATATTTTTGATAAAGCTCATTAAACATGTCATCTAGTATCGGCAAAATGTTGCGTCTGTCAACTTTATGTGCAGTAAAAACAGTTTTTAATGACTTAGATTCATACTTATTATGTCATTTCTGTTTGATTATTTTCTACTATTAACGTAAATGTGCATTTATTTTAGTTTTATTTTAAATGAACGTCAAAATCACAAAGAAAAATATTTCAAAGGTGTACGGCGGCTTGTATATTATTAAAAAAAATATGTGTACGGCATATTGGTATGGTAGTGTACGGCATACTGACAAAGACAGACCACTAAAACATGATTACAATACCGCATAGACAATGTATTACAATACCGCATAGACAATGTATAGGTTCTCAGTTATTGATACAAACTAGTGTTACCCCATCACCACCCACCAGTCATAGGCAGTGGATGTACCAAATATAAAATGGTTTTTATCCCAAAGTTTATGTGATTAATTTGTATTTACATAATACAAATTCAATTATGGTTTGATCCAGTCATTTGGGACATGAATTATTTTCACGGCCTCTAACTACCTACTTGTAAACTTAAAACACACACTTCAAATGAACCAATATATGTCACCAGTACATACACAAGTGAAATCCACATAGCTATAAACCGTAGTAGCGTGCTTTCTGATTATTTCTGGATTTTTACCTCCTCTGAAGAGTCCTAGATGAACATAACAGCAAAATGATGTAATCTCTATTTAGCATCCTATGTCTATTAACATATTTTAACTTACTCTTTGTACCTATTTATTAATAAAGTAGTAGTGCTTTTTGACAACATGTTCATAAATAAAAATAATGCTGTAATATTTCAGAACATGAATGTATCCAACGCATCACTGGATATTTCAGCTGAGATAGACATTAAGCCTGAAAGTGTTAGAAGATGTCCTGATTAAGCGTGTGGATACACAACAAAGTACAAAAGCAACTTGAATAAATATGTAAAGAGGATGCATCCACACCAATGACAATTACTCCAGTAAAATAGTCATCAGACCCTCGTACGTACATTTGTGACGTGTGGGAAGATCTACAAAAGTATTTTTGGCTATAATTTACATGTCAAAAATAAATATACAAACGATTTTATTAAAGAATTATTTTATTTTTCCTATGCGTTTTAGTTCTTCTATCAGTGATGGAAGAAGTGAAATAATCTCTTTATAAACAATGTAGCTTTCATCTACAATGTCATGACAATGAATGTCTCGAGACATTTTGAAACGTTTTGAACGTGGACTGTCTTTTTGAGATAGATGTATCTTTTCTTTGCCTGTTTTAATGGTAATTGTTCTCCCTTTCTCTTTACACAAGTCTGGAATGATTTTAAAATTGCAGTTTTAATGACGTTCCATCGTAAGGTGTAACTTTTAGGCACTTGTTTCTATGTTCAATCGTTAGGAAAGATATAATGTCTGTGAAAGTGGAACATATGCTTTGGCAATATGGGCAGCTAGACCTTAACATCCTGGAAATAGAAAAATAATTGTTTGCATAATATAATTGTTTAATTACATCGTATCACGTCACTTAATTACCGTAATCCATTTTTATAGGATTTCTTTTTTATCACTTCCATTGCTTCAAACGTTTCCGAAATAACATTTTATTTTTACATGTACATATTGGTTTTGGATGTCTTGACAAAATTTATTTGTTATATACATGATATAATGCTTAATATTTTTTTAATATGGCATTCAAGAAAAATGTTGTTTTCAACACGCCGTACACCTTCCATACGGAGTAAAACCAATCAGCCGTACACCCTACATTCAAGCCGCCGTACACCGTTGAAATATTTAGTTTTGCGATTTTGACGTTTATTGAAAATGAAACAAAAATAAATGCACATTTACGTTAATAGTAGAAAATAATCAAACAGAAATGACATAATAAGTATGAATCGAAGTCATTAGAAACTGTTTTTACTGCACATGAAGTTGACAGACGCAACATTTTGCCGGTACTAGATGACATGTTTAATGAGCTTTATCAAAAATATCCAACTGAATCGGTATACGTTTAGGTTTGGTTGATGGCGGAAATTGTTATAAATAAATGTGTAAAATCTGGTTCATGTGTGTTACTTATAAATATAGTAATTTTCAGAAATCTTACCTCACGTGTAGCCTTCTAACACATTTATATCGCTTCGCTTAGTACCAATATCCGGTGTCGCTCCCATACAGTGGTAGTGGCCTTACACCTACCCATTGCAGCCCTTGAAATTCAGACAAGTTTGCTACGGCAGTTATGTACCGTCAATTTTGCAACAGCACCACGGCGGCAATTTTCAAGAAATGATTAATGCTGTCAAAGTTCTTCACATATGATGCACTGTTGTAATAATATGCTAAAATATAACATCTCAACTTTACTTTCGTAAGCTTCTATATTGAAATAAACCAATTTATATTAATTGAGAAAAATGAGGTACACACGATACATTTATGCTTTTTTCTGCGATCTGTAATTGGACAGAGTTCAGAGAGAAATGCCTACAGACTTTTCACCACTCACAGATTTGCGACGGCAATGAAATGCTGTCGCAAATCAAGTTTGCGATAGCTTTTGCGACGGCATTGCCGATTGCCGCCGCGAATTTCGAGGGCTGCCATTGAGACATTAAGAACTCTCTCGAACTCTCTCTGTCTGTCTCTCTCTCTCATTTTTATATAACTCTCAAATCAAGATAAGTTACATCTCACTAGAAATCCGTTATAAAAATTATTAAAAACCCCCAGACTTATAAGGATATCTAAAACAAAAATTCGTTAACAAAATAAATAAAAATATAATAATAATTTTATGTCAAGTCAAAATTATGTCATAAAAAATTAAGTTCAAGAGGTATCTTCTGAAAATTACTATTAAATAGTCCGATCCTCTCTTCTTTTTCTCATTTAATTTTGGACTGTCCTAAAATGTTCCAAATAATATATACATATTCGGCCGAGCAGTCAATTCTTTTTATTTTTGGTTTGTAACTTTTTTCTTCTTTTTTTAATTTATTCTATTAACTTTTTCACTAATTGCTATTTAAAAATTCTGCCCATTTTCAACTCTACCCAATCCCGAGTCAGGCCACCGATCTTATCGGAGGTCGGGCTCGGGATAGGCGTGTTCGAAACCCTAGTGGTATATGGGCACGTTAAACTAGTTATCATCGTCTAATGGGTCTACAATAATATGTTATTTAAAAGTTTAAATATTTTGTTTAATGACATAACAGAACACATTTTTTTATTAATCATTGGATGTCAAACATTTAGTAATTTTGACAAATGTTAAGTGCAGTGTGCAAGAGTTGTTGTTCTGATATAAAAGAGTTTTGTTTCTTGACGTCTTTATTTATTTATGTCTAGTCATGTTTAAATAGGGAATATAGGGAATAACTGGTTACTGTCTTAAGATATCAGCTTTATCCTGCGAAGGTTAGACTGGCGAATGCAGCGAGGCTCTGCTGAGCTGCATTCGCCATTCGACCCGAGCAGGATAAAGCCGATATCTTAAAACAGTAACCAGTTATTTCTTTTTTATTACCCCAGCGGGCACTCAGAACCGGGGAAATATAAATCATAATTTCCCTAGGGACTTATTATGTATTGGTCTAACGAACAATACTATTGGACAACTTGACGCTTACAAACCAATGGCTTTGTCGGTACTAAATATGACGTCTTCACGATTTGACAAACACACACAATGACGTCATGTAGTTTAAAGACTTTGCGCTTACGGCTCTCTGTTTTTGGTTTTAAATTTATAACAAAATGTCATTTTAATGCAATTCATTATAGATTTTGAAACAGAATAGAGAGAACTTGTGTTTTTGAAAATTATCTATGAACGTGATTAAATTACAACGTTATAGTAATTCTCAGAACCGTGCTTAAAGTGGTTTACATTGTTCCTATACAGGTCGGCCTTCGTGCATGTGCGTGGAAAATAAAGGTTTTTAGAGAAAAAAATATCTGAGGTAATAAATAGAATAACAAACTCGGTATCAGTTATTATCAAATTTATGTCCCTCGTGAAATAATTTTCATTTGTCACTCGCTAAAGCTCGTGACAACTGAAAATTATTTCACTCGGGACATAAATTTGATAATAACTGGAAACTCGTTTATTATCCTCTATATCCTGCAATCCTACAGGAATATTCGGAAAATCATTATTGATTCCTCTTTTGTGTACGCAAAGCGAGTATCGTCAACCTAGCTTACTTTTACTTTTTTGTTTAACGTGCACATTCAGAGCAAGCTGTTATAGCACACGCCTGTCTTGGGCACACACCTCAGCTATCTGAGCTGTCTGTCCAGGACAGAATAGAAATTAGTGGTTAGTTGTTATTGTTAGTGAAAGAGAAAAGAGGGTGTAGCGGCCATACACTTACCAAATGAGTCCTTAAAAACTCGCTCTGGGTGGGAGCCGGTACCGGGCTGCGAACCCAGTACCTACCAGCCTGTTTTCCGGCGACTTAACCGCTAGGCCACCAAGGCCGGTGTCTACCTAGCAAGGCTTTTGCTGTATATATATGCAAAATACATGACGTCATTATTTGTAAGACGCTAGCTACATTCTGTCACATTAAAAAAGCGTTTTTGAGCTCTAGTTCATAAATAAATATACAAGTTTCGTATTGTTATCGCAAAACTAAAAGTTATTTGTATTTTCTGCACTTCAACAAATGATTTAACGAATATGTTTATTGAAATTCTACTCTGAAATACTAGAGTCGAGTCGAGCTTATGTCACGTGACCTACATTTCCGTCTCAAAAAGCTACCGTATATTTTTGGTCAAATATTGAAATTTATTTAGTCATCATGTCTTGCCACTATTTATAGTGATTGCAGGATAAAAATATATATCGACTTCAAATAACAAAAAGTTTAATAGTATCAGTATAGAGTATACATGTAGTTTCAACAAAATCAATCTTCTTTTACTTAAGAGGTAACTAAAGTTCTAGAACTCCACCAGACTCAAAATCCAAGAAGGGGAAATTACTCCTCTTGACAAGCCAGTTTGTGCTTTGATAAAACAACATACAAAAAGCCGACAGGAATCATTTTCCAGTACAGTCAGTCTTATAACTAATATAAACAGACAGCATTTATTTTCAATATATTCCAGCTGTGCCATAAAATCATCACATCAGGTTTATATTTCTTACATGTACTTCAATGTCTGTGTATTAAAAGTTTGTTTTAATGACACCACTAAATAACATTAATTAATCATCGGCTATTTGGGCATTCTGGCTCGTAGTCATTGAGGAAACCCGCTACATTTTTCCTAATGCAGCAATGAATCTTTTATATGGACTTTCCCCACAGACAGGATAGCACATACTATGGCCTCTGACCAGTTGTGCATCACTGGTTGAAATGCAAAAAAACCCAATCAGTTGAGTGGATCCACTGAGGTGATTCGATCTTGCGACACAAACATGTCAGACATATTACTGCAGTCTGGTGTCTGACATCATCAAATATATTTCAACATCAGTTCTTACTTAAAAAGTGGAGTTTGCACATACATTTAACTTAAGGCAAACATATTTAATGAAATGATTATGCCAATTCATAAAATTTCATAGGTTTTTTTTATATAAATCTTCTCAAATGAATAAAAATGTCTTCCAGAAAAGCATTTTAAATCACACAGTCCGATTGTTGTACAGTTCACAAAATAATGACAACCAGTGTTTAATGTATTTACATTTTTATACATTGGGCATCACATTTTTTGTTGTGACAGAAGCAAAATTGTATACATAAAAATACCTTACATAAGAAGTTAATTGCAAAATTAAAAAGATGATAAAACATGGACAGATCAAGAGGAGGTAATAAATCCATTCCATCTTTTTTACAGGTATAACTTGTTTTGTTTTCCACTGATGAACTGAAAATAAAATCGTTGAACCTCTTATTTATTACCGAAAAGAGGCACGTCTATCCTAAACAATTCTGCAAAAGCCATGACTTTGTAGCACCACTCTCATGGCTAATGATATTAAATGTTGGGCTAGTAAAAAAAATACTATTGCCATGTCCAACAGCTAGTGAAAAAAAGAAGTCAAATGTTGCAGTGATCTTTTATATGCATCATCCCAGACAGGATAAATCACATACCACGGCCTTGTATATACCAGTCATGATATACTGGCTGGAACAAGAAATAGCACAATGGGCCCACTGACTGGGATCGATCCTAGACCAATCACATAATAGGTGAGCGCTTTACCACTAAACACGTTAAGTTTTAAAAGTACCTAGAGAAGACCCTCTATTACTCTTCCCGGATTATTTTTGCCATCACCCCCTTTCCTATTTTAGACTAGGTACTGCCCTGTTTGTTCAACAACTTTTACACCAAGTCTTGCTTCTGATTACATCATACACAAGCAATGACTAAAACAGGCTGGAAGCATAGCTTGTCTCTTTTGACTATTCGACTCTTTTGCTGCAGTGTATTCTTATATTTATATATATTCTATCTCTGGATTACCTGTCCAACTGAAATAATAAAATAAAACAGCTGCACACCAATGGCTTTATATCAAGTTCAAACACTTGCCAGGTGCACTGTTAACATAGTTTTTTTTACAGGATAACAAATGTGATGATGATGATGATGATGATGATGATAATGATGATGAGATGATGATGATACTGATAATGTTGTTCATGGTGGAATAAAACAACGATGTCTAGATACTGAAGATTATCTTCAAAGAAATCTAGCTCAATGTTTTTCATGTGTCAAAACCTAGAATAAATTCAATGTTTTGTTGGGGGGTGGGTGGGTTCAGGTGCCGATCTTTTCGATTTCATCAATATCTTCTGCATCCAGCTTTATCACTTTCCTACCTGAAAACAAAAACAAAAAATGGCCATCAGAAAGATTTATTCCATCTGTGTTTGAGTACATATGTGAGCGCACATGTATACGTGTGTGTATACAGTGCATGTTTATATTTGTTGTGTACATACCTATGTGTCTGCCTATGTAAAGATTTACCTAACTGTCTACATGCTAACGTACCTACCTACCTACCTATGTTGCTTTTGGTTTCGGTGTCCTTGGGAAATTATAGGTTTTACCTAACCTTTTAAACAAAATAGCTCTCGGCTTTTAGAAACCCTCTACTTAATTATTTATTTTGTCAATAGTAGAACATTCATCAATTTGTAAAGACTGCCATAGAATATCTGTGTGTCAAGTTTAGAATCTTTGAAACTTTTCAATGTATAAAATTTAATTAAAAAAAAAAATCTTCAAAAATCTCTCTCTATTAGTTTGTGAAGCCTGCTTCAGGAAAGTAATACCAATCTCTCAAATGTTTACTCCATAAAGGCTAGACAAAATCAATAACAAAACAAGATCTGTTCTAAGTGAATTATACATGAATCAAATAAACATTAGTAAAAACGTTAAAAGTTAAACTTTTTTTAACGACACCACTAGAGCACATTGATTAATTAACCATTTGCTATTGGATGTCAAACATTTGGTAATTTTGACATATAGTCTTAACGAGGTAACCCACTACATTTTTTTCCATCAGTAGCACGGGATCTTTTATATGCACCATACCATAGGACAGGACAGCACATACCATAGCCTTTGATATACCACTCGTGATGCACTGCCTTGAATGAGAAATCTTACAATGAGCTTACCGACATGGATCGATTCCACACCGACCACGGATCAAGCGAGTGCTTTACCACTGGGCTATGTCCCTCCCCGAGTAAAAAAGAGACACAAAACTTCACTTTGATAAAAACTGTGCAAAACTAAACTCACCAAAGTGTCTTTCTATAGACCGAAGTACTTCCATAGATCTGGAGTTGTCGACCATGTTGATGGCTAAACCCGACTTTCCGAAGCGACCGGTTCTGCCGATCCGATGCAGGTAAGTTTCGTGGTCCGGTTGGCCGTCCATTGTCACCGGCATGTCAAAGTTCACTACTACCGTCACCGTCTCAACGTCAATACCTTGAATGATAGGAAAAAATTATTAATTATTTCTTTTTTAATTAAATTGATATTTTCATTACATCCAAGTATGACCTCCCAACCACCCTCGCCCCCCCCCCCCCCTATAAAAACGGGATACTGTAGGAAAATACAATATTTAGGTTGTTTGAAAATAGTTGCTTGGTTTCCTAGAAATGTTTCACTGCATTCACAAACCTCAATAAACAGACCACTTCTTTAATCATACAGTCTACTATCAGTGTATGGTTTAGAAATGTTTCACTGTATACACAACCTTGATAAACAGACCACTCCTCTGAACCATATAGTTTTCAGGTCATAAAGTGGCGACAGTGTATGGTTTAGAAACATTTCACTTCTCCAAACCAGACTTTTTATGTGGTCATGACAGTGTTTGGTTCAGAAAGCTTTCAGTGTATACATAAACACACCACTTCTCTAAACCAAAGTTTTTACATAGTCACTGACCAGATCAGCAAGCTTTCTGCCAAAAAATAATTGTGACCCTGCTATGTGCTTATGGCCTGACATCTTTTGAAATTGGACAGTGCATTCATATATTTTGACAAACTTTAAAACAGCAGTTCTCTTACTATATTCTATCTTTTAAAAAAAAGTGTTAAATGTATCCATTAATTTCCAACACTTTGGGGTACATAATTTTATTCTTACAGAAACCCTGGTCAGGACAGTGTTTGGTTTAGAAAGATTTCACTGCATGCAAAAACCTCAGCAAAAAGACCATTTCTCTATACCATGGACTTTTATATGGTCAGGATCATTTGGTCTAGAAAAATTTTAATATATAATCAGATTCCATTAAACAGACCACTTCAGGCCTAATTCACTAAGCTCTCTTAGGCTCTGCTAGACAACAGAGTCTTCTCTTTGCAAGTCTTTTAGCACTGCACAGTGATATTGCAGTTGCCAGAGTTTAGCGAACTAGGCCTTAGACTGTTTACATTGTCAGAACAGTGTTTGGTTTCTAAAGGTTTCACCGAAAATGTAAAACAAACCTCGAGCCGATACGTTGGTTGTGATGAGGACTTTCTCCTTCCCTTCACGGAATCGTTTAATGATGGCCGCCCGCTGCTCGATGGACAGCTCACCGCTCAGAATTCCCACAGCATGTCCTTCCTTGGTCATTTTTTCTGCAAGCCACGAAGCATTCCGTCTGGTCTAAATACACACATAATAGAAACAGAAATTGATAATATAATAATAAGTTAAATTTAAATTAAAGTTAAATTAACTTCAGGAGTCATGAGTGTTCGTAATCATTTGTGAATGTCATATACACAGCATGCCTTTAGAGTGGATCTTGAAATAGAAGAAAGGAAGGAAATGTTTTATTTAACGACGCACTCAACACATTTTATTTTACGGTTATGTGGTGTCGAACATATGGTTAAGGACCAGACAGATATTGAGAGAGCAAACCTGCTGTTGCCACTTCATGGGCTACTCTTGTCAATTAGCAGCAAGGGATCTTTTATATGCACCATCCCAAACACAAGATAACATATACCACGGCCTTTCATATACCAGTTGTGGTGCACTGGGCTGCAGTGAGAAATAGCCCTATGGGCCCCCTGATGGGGATCGATCCTAGATTGACCGC
>JAECMU010105093.1:489-11180 GCA_016106625.1 Dracogyra subfuscus
TGGACATGTTTGTTTGTTTTAAAATTATTTTGTGTAAAAATAATGAATGACGGGCCGAAACATTTATCTTGATGAACTAAACTAAAATTTATATGGGATCTGTCGCACTCGATTGGTAAACGGAGAATCCGTAATTGGCCGATGACTTCCGAATGATCGGAGGCACTGTAGTTTCGTTCAGACAAAGAGACTTGTTTGATAAGCGTTTGGCCCGAACGAGACTACAGTCCTTGGCGACATGAAAACAATATGGCCGCACATGTTTCTTGTGTTCATTCCACTAATTCTTTGAAATCTTTGGACTTAATATAAAAAACCCACCAGGTATCGATATTATAAAATATAAGACTGAACTATTTTCTACCTTAATGGTTTTACGTTAGAGACTGTTAAATGCGTTCTGAACAAGTCCAGATAAATTTGGTTGTTTTTATCCGTGGCATATGTATTGCAGGTGATGCGCCAGTTCCGGATCACTTCCGGATCACCTGTAGTTACCGACAGACTGATCGGTATATTCAGTTGTTAGTCATTCCTAATGTAAATTTCCTTTAAAAAATATATTCTAATAAACAAATAATGCATGTGTTTTGATATTGTATGAGGAAAAAAACACCCCAAACAATACCACCGTGCCAGGTGTATCGGTGCGTCCGGTAATTCGGTCACTTGGAATTTTGTATTTTTGCTCATGTATGCCTAGGAAGTGGTCGATGTTTTTAACGAGTTAATGTTCAATTCCATTTTCAATGATTAATCAAGTATCAACATATTTATTGTGAAGGATACAATTATTATATTTTATTTTTTAAGAATTATCAATAATTATATCATCATTTCTAAATAAATCATTCACCTGCTTTTGTGTATATAAATGCAAAGCCATATTGATAAAAATACTTTTCCCACATTTTTTTAATTAAAGTAAACAGTATCATTATTTTGTTCAGTTATTTAAACTAAAAAGGAAAACACAGACAAATGCAAACAAAACAAAAGTTTTACACCTTAATTAACAGTCATCCCAGTTCATAATTGTCACATTGTTACAAAAATAAATAAAAAATAGCGAAATAAAATCCACGTGTGCGCAATATACCTGTGTTGGCATCTTAGCAATGCATGACAGTGAACATGTATGCATCTGCAGTACCATACTACTTACGAAAATGATTATGAAACTGATCACGAGATAGCATTTATGGGCTACAATATGGGTGTCTGTTTCGCATGTGCCACTGCATGTGCTTTTCGCATACTTGATTGCTCAACTTTGGGGGGGGGGAGGGGGTCTTCTGTTTTGGTTTGTCATTGTTGAGAAAATCTCTTATACGGCTTCTCATTTCAAGTCTGTGCCATTATAGAGTGGATTAATATTTTTTCAGTGGGATTTTTCTTTACTCAGTCGCATTCTGATTCAGGAAAGTCAGTTGGCAACTGATCTTTGTATTCTCAAGGTCAATCTGATCAAACCCTAGCCCATTTAGACCACTGTTGAAAATAATTCTCCTTTCAGGAGCAGATCCTGGAAATATTTTGTTGGGGTGGGTGACTAACTGGAAAAGGGCAAATGGAACAATGCATCCCAATGAAGGAATTTAAAAAAAAAAAAATGTCCACTTTGTGACTGTTTAAGTGTGTATCACTATATTAATATTTATCAATATTAACTAGGGATCTAACCCTCCTGCTTCAAATTACCTGTTTAATTTTAATATTATAATTTTGCCGATATGTCATTTCTTTCTATTTCCAATAAAAGGTGCGGATTTTTCAAGCCTTTGTTCCTTTCACAAAGCCATTGTGACTTAAAAGTCATCAGTATAATAATAATATTGATATATACAGTAATAAATGAATTTTTTTTAATAACAATAAAGTCCATTAAAGTAATTAAGTATCTATATCATTCTGCTCTGCAAGGCTCAATGGGTAAACCACTTGCACCGACCAGTGATCCATAACTGGTTCAACAAAGGCCATGGTTTGTGCTATCCTGTCTGTGGGAAGTGCAAATAAAAGATCCCTTGCTGCCAGTCGGAAAGAGTAGCCCATAAATTGGCGACAGCAGGTTTCCTCTTAATATCTGTGTGGTCCTTAACCATATGTCTGACGCCATATAACCATAAATAAAATGTGTTGAGTGCATTGTTAAATAAAACATTTCTTTCTTTCTGTTTTTTCTAAATCATTCTATTAAAAAAATGTTTTTTATAAACTATTTCGTTTTGGTTTCACGTAAGAAGCAAAGTAAGTGTTTTGGAAAAAAAAAAAAAAACAACCAATTTGTGTGAGCAATATAGGGCCTACAAATCAATCGACTTAGAAATAAATAACTTGTAGTAAATTACATAGTATGAAAAAAATGTGATCTCTGTGGGACGGACTATAAATACAAAACTTTACAAACCCCTAAAACCATTAATTTTACTAAGTTGTTTTTTCCTTAAAATTATAGATATCGGGTCCACTTGACTCATAGCAGTTTACTTTAAATGTTGGTGCTTGTCATATGACCTCACACATACCAGATCAGCAAGGCCAAATCTTAAAAATGTTTTAATTTTTAAGCCTCCTGTTAGAATTTGTTTTCAATTATTATATTTGATCTGCAATCATCATAACATCAAATTAATAATGTGATACATACTTCGGAGGCTTCCGCCCTTCTTGAAGAGTATTCTATATGAAAGCAAAATGGAAGTCGGTAAAATATTGTATGCATTTTGTCCTAGGATATCTTAGCGAAGTCATTGTAGGTGATATGTTTTTTGTTTGATGATGTCATTATAATGTGGGGTTTTTTTCACAATTTATGTCTGGAATTTGTTTTTAGAAAATCTAAAGGTAATTAAAGGTAGGAGAAGAAATTATTGTTGTTAGCAAGGTGTTTTGGTCTTTAGATGATAACCATGTTACCTATATCGACTTCGGTGAGATCGCCTAGGACAAAAAGCATATAATTTTGTGCCAGGTGTCATTTTGCCTTTTTATGGAATACCGGTACTCAATCTCTAAGAGGGGACAAAAGGATGTGACATACTATATTAATTAACATCATAATGTGTAATGGTATACAAGTAATCGTGATTACATCATGTTAATTACATCACATACTTTGGAGGCTTCCACTCATCTTGAAGAGTATTCCATAAAAAAAAAAGTAAAATGGAAGTCTGCGAAAATGACATGTTTTTTATCCTAGGAGATCTTAGTAAAGTCAAGCGGGCAGCATAGCCCAGTGGTACAGTGCCCGCCTGATGCACGGTCAGTCTAGGATCGATCCCCGTCAGCTAACCACTGGGGTTTTTCTCGACATAACCATATGTCCGACGCCGATATAACCATACTTATAATGTGTTGAGTGCGTCGTCAAATTTATTTTAAATAAATAAAAAAAATCAGAAATTTGTAGCAAAATTCAACTAACATTTAGCTAACAATAATATACACGTTAACAACACATTCCAAATGAGCTTTTTGGTGAATTGGTAATAATATATTCACCAAATTAAACTTTAAATCACATTTGGCAATTGAGAGCTTAAACCCTTGAAAACATAGTATTTTGTGTGAACTGATATTATAACTCAAGTATGTGAAAATATCCTGTTGATTTATCTATGACTCAACCAAAGATAATATTTTATTTTGTTGTCTAGTAACCATGGCTCGTAATTTCCCATGGCGACGTCACTTGAGCGACGCAGTGTGCTGGCACCAGGCAGAAGCAATGAATGCAACCATCTTTATTCTGAGGGAGATGGGGCCCACTGGATTCTTACTGAAGGAAGATGGTGAAAACAGACATTTTAAGGCTAGTAGATATATAATACAAGAACGGCAATCTTGGCATAAAGTTTGTTTTGTGAAATGATACCACTGGAACATTTATTAATCATCAAGTTAAACATATGGTAAATTTGACATACAGTCTTTGATAGAAAACCTGGTACATTTTTCCATTAGTAACAAAGGATATTATTTACTAATTAAATTTCTTTGTTTTTTTGTTTCTTCAGTCACTTGTTAAATGATAAAGTTGTTTGAAACACAGTATGAAAAAGATATTGGGTAATGGTATTTGTGACATCCATAATCTTTAACAATGGATGGCCTTAGAATTATTCAAGGAAGTGACTGGATATAGCAATTAAAAACAAAGGGAGAATGTTCAAGGTTTGTCTGTGTATGAGAGAGAGAGAGAGAGAGAGAGAGAGAGAGAGAGATGGATGGATGGATAGGGAAAGATGGATAGGGAGAGAAGGAGGGTGACAGAGAGAGAGAGAGAGCGAGGGACAAAGAGAGAGAGATGGATGAAATTGTGCTTGCATGCATGCATGCCAGGTATATTATATACATCATTGTTTTATACCTGATACTGACCTTTGTATTTATGATTAATAATTTACATAATGTAGTCCATGTACAGAAGAACATATTAGTTTATATTGGCAAATATCTTTATATGCAGGTGGTCATTAAAGGAGATTTTAACATATTAGTGGTCATTAAAGGAGATTTCAGTGTTTATATGGTGCTCACTGTTTTTTAAATGTCATTGTAAGTGAGTTTTGAATGTTTGTTCAGGTGTACCTGGGTGACCCACATCGCTGTACATGCTCGGTCTTTAAGAAGGAGAAAGATCTTTGCAAACATATCTCCTGGTTGCTCCTAAAGAAGTTCAGAGTTCCAAAAGATAATCCAAGTTGGTTATAATTCAGTTTATTACTAAATGTTTAACATTAGATTTCATCATTAATAATTTGATCCCTATCTGACAACTCAGATGCATTTTATTAATATTTTGTTTATTTAAGGAAGGGTCATCTCAAATATTAGCTGTTATGTACAGGTCAGATAAGGAAGGAAATGCATTGGGAGGATTTATAGTGGCCGTTATAGGCAGGTGAATGTATATATATATAGCATGCATATCACTGTATATTGTACTTAATAACATATTTTGTTCTATATAATATTACATATTTTATTCGCCTAATAAATCATGTGCTTCACACTGCAATGCCATAAGATGTATGCTTGAAAGTATGACATACAACTGTCATGTAGAACTTTCTGTTTGGGATGCAGAACAATATCAGATTGATCCCTCCAGCAAATCCACAAGGTTTACCTCATATAACAATATCAGATTGATCCCTCCAGTAAACCCACAGAAGTTTACCTCATATAACAATATCAGATTGATCCCTCCAGTAAACCCACAGAAGTTTACCTCATACAGCAATATCCGATTGATCTCTCCACTAAACTCGTACAGGTTTACCTCTTACAACCAATGCTCCTCCAACTAGTGCTCCACAACTTGCATATTAAAGACTGTGTTACTTGCTGTCATATCTGTTGGAATGTTTGTATAAAAACATCTTCCTGCTACTAATAAAAAGTACCCTGTGTAGTGCCAGTGTTTTGTTTTTAAACCATTCATAAGAACGTTTGACACATCGTATTATTTTTAGTAATGCATGTTGGTGTTTTAACTTTGTTGGATTTGTTTTTTTCAGTAACATGGCAGTTAGGTCTTGTTGAAAGAGAAATTAATGAGGTGCTGCATGGACAAATGGGGCAGCAGCAGAGACGGAAAAAACCTGTGTCGAAAAAGGTGCTGAGTGCTGCAGATGGGCGCGAGGTCATGCAGCAGCGAGAGATTGCCCAGGATGACGTCTGTCCTATCTGCCAGGAAGAGCTGTTGTCAAAACATCTTCCAGTTACTTACTGCAAGTCAGTGCAATTGCATTTGTTCTGCTAGTCAGGGAGTTAATCTTAAATAGTTAGTAGGAATCATTTGTTAATTTGAGTACCAAATTAATGGGTTGCTTTATGCATTTAAAAGAAGAACATTAAAGAATTAGGTTATTAATTTTTTTCTTGAAATTGAATATTCATTACATTATGATTTTTGTGAATGTTACGATTCAAACACTTTGGGAGTAATTTGCTACGCTCAGTTGATGTTTGCTACACTCATGGCCAAATCGTTATGCTCAGTTGAAAAAAAATCTAGCGATTTCTGGAAATTCCACTAAAAATTGGTCGTAATCTTGAAATACAGTAACAAAAAAACTGAATTCCTCATTTCTGTGGCCTTTTTAAAATTCCAACACATAAAAGTATAATTTGCGTTTTAAGACCTATTGTAAAACAATTACAGTAAGATGTATTCAATAACGGACGTGTAGTTTTACTGTAGGCCGACCCCATTGTTGCATACTATAAAACTTTCAAAGAACTGGTTTTCCATTATGCTACTCTTGCATGCAGTGAACACCGAAAATTATATGTGAACGTATACCAGTTCGGAATAGAACTAATGTGATGCTAGCAGAATAGTTCATGTTTATTTGTGTTCACGGTTAGTTGGTATTTTCTTTTGCTGTTGTTTATGACATTTGGCCATGCTACGCTCAAATATATTTTGCGACGCTCAGCTTGTCATGAATGCTACTCTCACTTGTGGCTAGGGGTTGGCAGATCTGCATTGCCATGGATACACACATCAGTGACTCATCTGTATTGTCAGTGGGTTAAAGGTTATTTGTTAGTAAGAGAGAAGTCTATGTAGTGGCCTTACACCTTTCAACAGTCATTAAACCTCAGTTTGGGTTGGAGCTGGTACTGGGACGTGAACCCCATACCTATCATTACACCAATGTTCTAGCTAGCAATAAATAGAAGGGTGCTGTGCCCTACCATTATTTTGTGCCACACTGCAGCATTTGTAGCCTCCCTGCCCTAATTCATTGCCAAACAAAAATAATTAAATTAAAATCTTGCTTTCCTTTCAAAGCATCTACAGTGTTGACATGGTTCTGAATCATCACCTGCAACTTAAAACTGTATTTAAGTAAAACTCATTAGCTAATTAGGGTAGTGGACACACACTGTATATAATGTCTTGCTAAAATTGTTTTTTAAAACAAGGTCGAATGAATGCTAAAATGTGAAAAATATATTAATTTAATCATCATTATTTTATCCACAAATTTTGTGTAGAATATGCTAACTGGTTTGAGGTAAAATTAATTCAGTTAACAAAGTTTTAAAAACCAAAAAAACCTGTACTTTCCATAACCATGCCGACTATTTACAGTACACTCCATGCACTTAGTCATAGTTTGTGATAAAATATTTCATAACATGTATTCAGGGCGACCAACCTAATGGAAATATTTTCCAGGAATTTTCTGATGATGAATTTTTATGCGCATAAATGCCCTTTTCAAAAAATAATTTAAAGAGTGCAAAAATGTCATTTTCATAAAAGTACTTTTAAAGAGTGCAATTTGTTTTATGTTTGACGTATATTTGCAAAATGATAATACAAATGAGTATATCAATATTTATATATGAATTGGACTTCCTTATAAAAAGACATCCCCACCCCCACTGATTGCTTTAAAACTGAATGAGAAATATTTAAATAATAGATATATGATGCACTGTGAGAGAGTCTTTCTACAAAGTGTACATTTTATTTCATGTTCAACAGGTTCAGTTGTGGTAACAGTATTCACATCCGGTGTATGAAGATTTGGGCCGAACATCAGCAGGGTCTTGGAAAGGAGGAAATCAAATGTCCAATATGTCGCGAGGACTTCGGGCCTCTCAACCTACTCAAGATGGAGTTCAGGAACGCCACGAGTGAGAAGCAGTCCCCGGCTGTCAGGATGGACCGACATCTTGGAACGTGTTGTCGCAGCTGTCACATAGCGCCCATTGAAGGGAAGTGCTACAGGTTTGCTTTAATCTATATTTGTTAGAGCTGGGCAGTATTGAAATTTCACGTTCGGTATCAGTATTTTTGGGGGTGATTTACCTCGGTATCAGTACAGTATTTGGTATTGATACCATACTGATACCGATATCAAGTGGTATTTTCATTATAATCTGCTGTAAATACCCGAGTTAATTCTCATCCACTAATTTGAATTAAATAAAATTATATTCCATATACAAGGCCGTCATCTCTCTTCTTTTTAGCTATTTTGCATTTGTCAGATATATTGTTAGTGCTTTACTAAATGGCAGATAACATTTTTCTGTATCAAAATTTCTGTATTTTGATATTTGCTCAGTATGGTAAATTGGTATTGACATGATACCAATACTGAACGGTATATATGGTATACTGCTCAACTTCGATATTTATTTGTCAAAATGTGATGAGATTGATCAACAGGCTTAGCCTACATTAAGACCTCACCTTATATTTTACAAGTAGATATATATTAAGATACAGTAGACCTACATAGACTTGAACATATGAGGAAGAAAACGACAAGGGTGGAGATAGTAAGGGTGGCAAGGAGAGTAGAAAACTGCAGAACTTTTACATTGGATTGGGTGATGTCTAACATAAAATTTATCTGTTAACTTCAGCAAAAACGTTAACAGTAATGAAATTTTAAGTAGTTTTAATCATTTCTTCATAAACTAAATGCATTTAATATACTGAATGCATTTAATATACATCAGTAAGCAGTTAATTAAATCAAAATGGGATTGTTTTTATATGTATTAACAGAATTTGGTTAAATTCAAATTTGTTATGAGGACAAGTTAATCAAAATGGGATTGTTTTTATGTGTTAAGCAGAATTTAGTTGAACTCAAATTTGTTATGAGGACAAGATGACTCAGAATGGGATTGGGTTTTTTTATGTATGTTGCCGTGTTTTAGGGGATAACTATGTTGTATTTGATCATTTGCGAACGTTAATGTTGGTTTTACATTCACAAATATCCATTTTATCGTCTCTGCTCCACTTCATCATTAAAACTCTGTTTGTGACTCTAAAACCAACATTAACATTCACAAATGGTCAAATATAACATAGTTATCCCCATCTTAAAAGCTAGTTGCTGGTAATACTCAAGACATATAGTAAACAGTAGTACTAGTCACAGGCAATTAGCATCAAAATGCTTTATAGGGTGTATATTACTAAATGAAATCCCATCATAGATGACTATAGTAACATGTGGCTAAAACTCATACCTGCAGCGTATCAATTGATATAAACACCAAGGATATAAATACTTCCACCCCTCACACTTAAATTGAATCATAAATAATTGGGGTTGAAGCTGCTTATTTGAGTTATAACGGGTAGTGTCTATGACTGCCCTAGTTCCGCACAATATTTGAGTACTTTTTTTTTACAGGTATCCATACATGTTTCAAGCACAAGGCTGCTTGACACAGTAGTTTTAGATGAAATAAAATTGCATACATTTTTTTTCCCAAATGTAACTATTTTATTTTACCACCAACACACTCACATTTATAATCAATCACAGGACTTGTGGTGTTAACTTCTCTATCAAAAGTTGGGTGCACCTCGAACTTTGACCCAGCTGGAAGTTATTTGGTTTAATACTACCTATAAGAATGAGTCATTGTGTTGTGTTTGCATTTAATATCTGTACTAAGTTTATTCGTAGTCTACCATGCCTTTTAAATATGAATCAAATTCACATGCCTGTACTTCAGTTTAATATATTAATAAACCACATACATTTAAACTTGTCTTTTCAGATGTTCTCATTGCATGGATTACTATTTGTGTCAGCTCTGCTTCAACACACCAATGCACACAAACCATGCTTTTGAATTTCGACATGTGAGTAATTGTTAATCATTATACAACATAAGACAACTTGCTATTGTTAATTTTGAAATATTAGGTCTTACATTTTTAGAGAATAGTAATTACTTATCACATACAAAATTCTACTGCTAAAATACTTATCCTAAAAATAATGAAACAGGTTTGGTTAATTAGAAAGAAAATTAACATAAAACAACTTGCTATTGTTAGTTTTGAAATATTACGTCTTACATTTTTAGAGAAAAGTAATTACTGATCACATACAAAATTCTACTGCTAACATACTTATCCTAAAAATAATGAAACAGGTGGCCTCAGATTACAGTTATCTTCCCATTTGGTTGTCCAAAATCCGGAAATGTAACCGCGCAAGTAGTCTGCTGTTTGACTTTGATTATTTTATGGCAGACAGCTGTGAAGTGGCAACTATTTTACTGAAGTGACAGGGGAGAGCATGTAGTTTGTAAACATGTGTAACTTGTTGACATTGAAGACTTATTTGTGGTAATTCCAGCCCATGCAAAAGTAGTGCTTTTTGTGTAAAATGGGTGTGCTCTGGCCTGGTTTAGAGGGTGTGTCTGTTTAAACCAATATGCTAGGAAAAAGAGCTGGATAACAAGGGTTGTCCTTTTCCGGGTATTTGTCCCCAAGGCAGACAGAGGTACATACAAAATTCCACGGGCCTGCTGATACTAATAAAAATGTTATAACCACTAAGGCTATATAGAAACATATAGCGAAATTAATTGTGGTCTGAGGCCAGCTTTGGTTAATTAGAAAGAAAATTAACAGTTAGTTAATGGTTTGTATAATGACACCTCAACACGTTGTTCAATCAGTGGTTTTGGGGTGTTATGCATGCAGTGATTATGACGTGTGGTTTAGAGTGTTGAATAATAAATGCACTGGTGTGCTTGTTGTTTATGTAACAGTAAGATTTTGTGTGTGTTTGTATATTTGTGTTCAGAAACGCAACCAGCGCTGGCGGTCGGTAGAGAGAACATTTGGGGTAGCTCTCCCTCAAGCTGTCACTCAAGACTTGATGAACCGAGACATT
>JAECMU010105110.1:0-10613 GCA_016106625.1 Dracogyra subfuscus
GAGCATTAATGCCAAAAAGAAAAAAGTTGCGCAATTTGAATGAAGGATTTTGGGCGCGAATTTTGAACGGTCGGTCTAAATATAAAAAGTAAGTAATAGGGAAGTCGGGTGTACTTTTAGCGTGACTAGCCTTACCCATCCAAACAGGGGGCTGGTTTTAGTTCGCTGATACAGCCGGCTCCGCTGAATTCAGCGACGCCAAGTTCAGCCGGCTGAATTTGGTTGTTTTAGACGTGAATACCATCCCAGTGCACTGATTCAGCACGCTACTTTTACAAGCACGCTGAATTTTCGCTGATTAGCAAAAGTTATAAAAAGGAAGCGTTTAACTCTGGCCGTCTGTCTGGCTTTACCCTTATATTAGGTGGGTTGGGACCTATTTTGTTTATTTTCTAAAATTGTGGGTTTTTAAATAAAGAGTTGGGATTAGACAGCCATTCTCACTAATAAGTAGCATCAACAAACATGATAATTATATTTAGCAAAATTAATTAATTAGAAATTTATTATTTAGATATAGGTTAGCCTTCAAATATAAATTGAGAGCCCAGAAGTGCTATGGTATTTACTGTGAACAGTTAATATTGAGATATAAAGTGTATTGGAAATAAGTGATATTATTCTGAGATAGGAATATGTAGTCTGTTGAGTTAAAAGTACTCAAACAGAAGTTCAAGTGTAGTTAATATTGTTAATATAGTAGTGAAAAGTAGGATAATTCACTTGGTGTATATGAGAATATAGAATAAAAGTAGTGAAGAGTGAGAAGTATTGAAATAGAAGTTAAAGTGTAGTTTACTATATTACTGAAGTAGTGGAAAGTGAGGTAGTTCACATTGTGTATAAGAGAAGATAGTAGAAGTAGTGAAGAGTGAGAAGTGAAATATAGTGAAAATAGTTGTGGGTGATGTAGTGCCGCCCTATTGAGTTTATAGTGTTTAAGTGGTAATTGAGGGTGATGTAGTGCCACCCTGCGTAGTTATTATAGAATTGAAGTGATAGAGAGTGATGTAGTGCCACTCTGAGTAGATAAATATAGTACTGAAGTAGTAGGAAGTAGTGAGAGATAGTATTAGAGATAGTGTAGTGAACTGTAGTATTAAAAATAAAGCAATATATTAAACTAGCACACATGAAGTGAAATTTAGTTAAAATGGAAACAGTTGTGTAGTTGCATAATGTAGTTTAATGAAAAAATAGGTATTCTGAATACTACTTACCTTTATGAATACATATTGCTGAGTCAATGTTAGGTTTTAGTAACATTTAATGACATATTGGTCAATGTGTATGACCTAAAAGTGCTTGTCGATAGCAAATATTGATTGATATACAAATAATATAGTGAAATGCAAGAACATTTTACTGAGAATGTTGGAAAATTATTTATTTTTGTTGTTACATAATAAATGATTGAATTTTACAAATTTGGTGTGTCATCTTTGCCTTTTATAGTTATTTGTGGGTTTATTACCAGCCATTCACAAAACATTCAGACGCTCGGTCGTCACAATATCAACATGTGTTCAGAATGGCAATCACGTGTGCTGTATTTAAGGCGACTGTATATATGTACACAGAACACAGTTTTAAGAATGTGACATACCGTCATGACAGTTTCCATCAGTATGTCTGTATCTTCCAGGAATACACCGACACGATCCTGTAACACATTCTGCGAAATACTGATCTCGTCCACAGAGAACTGTTGATGAGCACCACCCCGTGAGAGCTTGTACTGTTTTAATAAATAAAAACAGACACATAACAGGCAATAAGTCTCTTCCATCTCCCTGCAATACTAGATAAAGACAAACATTAAATAATACATCCAGAGTTTCTGTTATAGTAATATATAAATGATCTGTCATCAATGTAAAAATAAGGAAATCTTTTAACACATCATAACAGTCATTGTCTACATTTAAGTATAAACACTTTTATACAGACGTACGCAAACACGCACGTACATACACACAATGTCAAATAATAAGACATTTTGTAAATTTGAGAAGGATATAGAAATATATATTATATTAGATACTTTCTGAAATACACATACTTTTATCTTTTGTATTTAGTTATCTTAGCAAATACTTGAATTAATTACAGCTTTCAATAAACACTGAACTGAGCTATTCGGGAATCTCTTCACTGATATACATACTATAGACTTGTTCAATTGATTCAATACACTGCATGTACATGGAATGGTTGTATGCATTTTTAATTTTATGTTTTAAAAAAGGGTTAGATAAAGCTAGTATCATTTTATGTTGCAAAACATTCATAACCTTGATTCAATGTAATATGCTATATTGGCCTTCATGTTACATGTAGCCTTGTATCCTAATCGTGTGTTATGCAAATAGCTGTAGTTATTTATAGGAGAACGAAACTGCATTCAAAACATACTGAGATTTTTGTAAAATGGAAATAAGTCAACTTGGTGCATTTTAGATTATGAATTGTATATAAAACCTGTCGGGGTTTGGGTTTGCTTTCATGCAAATTAACGAAAACAAATATTGAATAGGAATTAAACGTAACATTTGCAAAAAGGGTCTAAGCAATTGAACAGGACTTTAGTACACATTTAGATTGATTTATCGTAATTAGTTTAACAACAGACATCCTCCCATGCTATTAATAACTGTTTTGTACATGGTATGTAATTGCAATTAAGTAAGTAGTCCGTATATTGTATTTAAAATGCTGGCTGTTTTTAGTACTCCATACTATACAATAATAATTCGGAGCATATATCCTTTGTAATATAATTGTAAACCAGCAATGGTCATATATCATTGTATTTAGTATGCTATCGTCTGGTATGTACATCATTTTAAATAAATAGTCGTAATAAAATAAAATAAAATAATATAGTTAGAGAAACTATCGTGTGAAATGTTCTACTCACTTGTTGTCACCGTTGCTGATGCACTAGTTCGCTTATTCCCGTTACTTGCATTAAGGATTGTTGTAACGGTCACCGTGTACGTCACTCCTGGGTTCAGATTTCTGATATTCGATGATCTCTGTGAACTGGCCTCGTTGTTAATGCCATTGTCTGGTGACCACGATATTTAATATCAAAGTCACTGTTTTGATCCCACATCACAGTGGTATTCTTGCGGTATGTGTTCGTAAATCTGATGTTGGTTGGCGTCAGGTCAGTCACTAAATTAATCAACAAATAGCATTAAAGTCTTAATGAAAATTGTACCCAAACAAATGACATTCAGAACAATATCCTATATATTTGTTCACAATACGTAAGGGATGTTAAAACAATAACAATGTAACAGAGATGTTTGAATACTTGTCGGAAAAGTAATATGTGGCAAAGCAGAAACATTCATGTGTCAAAACATTGGCAAAATAGTCAGACCAGTCGAGTGAGGTATGTCTGGAATCCGTATCTGTATGTAATTCTGATATGCAACAAGAGCGGTTACTGTTCTACTGTTAGAGTGAAGTGTTTTGATCATGCATTAATAGCAGGTAAAACCCCTGCGAATATCACGTGGTATGATCCTGATAAAATGTCCAATAGACTTTTGGGGTATCCTCCTGGAGATGGTATTAACGGTTTGTAAGACATTTCAAGGCATACCTGAAAATTTGAAAAAGGATCGTCAGAAATGTCATGGTGACGGACGACCTGATGTGTATGGCCAATAAAGACCCAAAGAACACCGACATGTTCACTGAAGACAGTCACCACAGAACGTATCCGTCATCGTTATCAACCAGAACCTGTATCACAGCAAAGACCCGACACAAAGAAGAAACTGCCATTATCTAGTGCTCTTCAACAACCCGATAAACAAGCAGCAAGTTATGACGTTGGTATGGCAAATGCATGCATAAAATACTCGTCATTTGATGCAAATGTTTGAACACGATAGCAACAGACCCTACGAACATATCAGAGTGGACTTGAAACCGACCACGGCCGAACATTGGCATTTTCGACCTAATGGTTTAGAGACGGGCCCGTCCGAATGGTATAAAAATACAAACGTAACGGCAAATGTCTCAGAAGACGTGCAACCACCATTGGAGAAAAGGTTCTACATGCAAATCATGCAAAGGGATGCATTCAAGAGAAAACTACCAAGCATACCCCCCTACGAAAGTGACGACAAAGAAGATGACGAGGTAAAACCCTATCTGAAAAAAGTCAAGAGGATGCAGTATTGCGAAACATGGTCTTTAAAGATGGAAGCGACTTGCAGCGACATCTGTGATTTAAAACGTACAAGGAGGGAATTGAAGAGCATTCGCACGATTTGAAAAACGAAGGCGTACGTCTTATGGTGGAACGTGAATTGGACATCAAACGTGACTATCTCGAAAGCAAGAGAAAATGCTACGAAGAAAAAAAACATGTCCCAAGATGTCATCGTAATGGAAGTTATTTAAAGACACGTACTCTCACGTTCTGACATATATGCATTACTTTGACAAAGGCCCCAAACACGAGAAAACTTCTAGTCTGTGAATCCTGACTGAGATGTGCATAATTGCAAAGTTGCATAAAGTTTAGATGTATACACATTTTTGACATATATTTGATGTATATAAAGGTTGAGTAGTATATGACCCACCCTGCATGTTATATAGACTGCTTGTACAATGATAAAAGGAGGCTGATTGAAAAAAACCTCATAACTTAATAAATAAATAAATAAATAAGCAATAAATTAATAAAAACAAATAAATAAATAAACTATAAATAATGCCCCCCACTTGAGAAACGACTGGCGTACCTTCTACGTTTGTGTTACAGCCGCTAACGACTGAGCTATTTAACAGATGTCAACAAAGTATTTCATTTAAACCATATGTGCGACGAAGTAGGTAAATTTGGAAGCGTACCTTCTACGTTTGTGTTACAGCCGCTAACGACTGAGCTATTTAACAGATGTCAACAAAGTATTTCATTTAAACCATATGTGCGACGAAGTAGGTAAATTTGGAAGCACTTGAAAACATTGGCGCTATCAAACAGTGCGGGACGAAAATTCCTTTTTAGACCTATTTAAATCATTTTGTATTTCTGTCACACTTTGAGAATGTAAATTCTAGAAGTTCTGCAGAGTATAGAAAGAAATAAAGAAATATTTTATTTAAATTTAACGACGCACACATTTTATTTACGGTTATATGGCGTCAGACAGATATATAGAGAGGAAACCCGCTATACCAGTCGTGGTGCACTGGATGCAACGAGAAATAGCCCAATGGGCCCACCGACTGGGATCGATCCCAGAACGACCGCGCATCGAGCAGACATTTTACCACTGGGCTACGTTCCGCCCCGTAGAGCATAGCGACCGACAATGAAAATCAAAACATGATACCACCACTTGCCAGATGTAAGCAGTTAAAACTACTCAGAGTGGTGTAGGTTTTGTTTATCGACACCACTAGAGCACCTTGATAATTATATTAAGCATCGGCTACTGGATGTCAAACATAATTTTGAAAGTTTTAGAGAGGAAATCCGCTACACTTTCCCAGTAGTAGTAAAGGATCCTACACTACAACAGAGTAAAGCACGGGCGTTGCTAAGCAGGACGGATCGGGGCCGGGCTAAGTAGGTCAGAACCAGCCTAAGTAGGTCGGGGCTGGCCTAAATTGGTTGGGGCCAGTAGGACGGGACCGGGCCAATAGGTCAACAGCTCTCAGTGGCTAGGTCACTGGAAAGTAGTTCAAGGTCACGTAAAATAAGTCATGGGGTGCAATAGCGCCTTATACTACTCCTAATATTTAACTATGTAGTAACTACGTATGATCATTATAAATAAAACACTTGATAAAAACGTACCATAACAAAATGACTTGGAATAATACAGTAGGCCTATACAGTAATTGTTTCTTAAATATGTATACCATACTTCAACCTTACAAACATCGTGTAGAGTGGAATTGTGAAGTACATTATATTAATTTTCGACTTGAAATTTTTTTTTTTTTTTTAGACTAGCCTGAATACATTATAGTTCAGCATAAAATTGGCAATCCTGAATCACGAATATTACGAAACGTGGTATTATAATTATTAGATTCAATGTAGCATTATTCTGTTATATGCAATACAATAATGCTAGAGGACATATATGTAACAACATTTTAGAGTATTTACTGAATAACAATTAATGTAATTGCGGCCACCTTAAAACAATATGACACAGATACTTGAAAAATAGTTAATGTCATAGGATATCAGTTTTATTCTGTGTAGGTGAGAATGGAGAATTTCCTTTCAGCCTGAAGAGGATAAAACAGATATTTTTGATCTGTCCCTAAATGTACTTTACTCAGCCATACACCACTTAGTAATGATATTTTGTAAAAATTATTTAATTATGTAAGTGGTCCATAATTTAAAAATATATATATTACCAAGAATAAAAAAAAAAAAGTGGACGCTGGCCGCAAGGATCAGGTGACTGTTTTCTAGAGGTAAAATAAAGGAAATGCATTGGATAGGATTTATGGTGCCCGCTAAGGACAGGTGACCGTTATATACAGGTGGACGTTATACCAGTCTGGCTGCGTGTACATACACACACACACACACACACACACACACATATATATATATATATATACGTGTGTGTGTGTGTGTGTGTGTGTGTGTGTGTGTGTGTGTGTGTGTGTAACACGTTATATTTTCGTGTAAACCTTTACAAATTTAATAAACGTTTATATGGCCTGAACAAAACGATACCGTTTGAACGTGTAAACGTGACAGCCCTAGCCGACAGTAAAGTTATGTGGTTTGTTATTGCACAAAGTACACAGGTACCAACGTATATGGATTATAAGGTTGTATGGTTTTGTTATGGAACAAGGTACATTGGTATCAACGTATACTTTTATAATACTGATAGCTAGTGACTACGATCGCTAACATATGACAGCTATTCTGAATATCACAATCATTTTGAACATATTACTAAATACATAAAAATACTGTATGCACCTTAATGCAGGATATGGTCCGCACAAGGATTTACTGTTATGTGCAGTAGACCGTCATTAGTAGGTCATAGTGACCTAGTAATAGTACGAGACACACCACCATCCCAAGTTGTTCCTACATGTCAGGTCTGATGGCCCTGTGTCCATCTGTATGCAAAATATGGTCCGGACAAGGATTTCCTGTTATGTACAGTACGCGACACACCGCCATCCCACGTTGTTCTTACTTATGAGGTTTGATTGTTATGCATGCACCTGTATGCAAGATATGGCCTGCAGTACAAAACTTTAACAGACGGACAGACGGATACACCATACCATAATATGACCCATTTTAGAAGAGAGTGTAAAAAGTGAGTACATCTCTTACATCTTTGTGATGTCATAATTTATACAAATTAGTTCCACAATAATAATAATGAATACTAATAATTGGATTATTGTCCATCCTTACATGCCACACCAAAATTCTGTTTCTAGCTTCTATAATAAAACAGTTACAGCAGTTATTGAAATTAGAAAAGTGAAAGATAACTGCTCGACTACCAAGCTGGTCACTAACATCAAACTGGTTATTAACATGACAATCAAATCAATTCCCTACATGCCATATAATATACAGATATTGTTATTAGTTGACAAAATCGGAAGAATCTTCAGACTTGTAGTCAGACTTACTCGGACTGCACACCGTGCCGTCTTGATAATAGTATGCGTGTTACACTGACACTTGTTTGTAGTAGAACATATAACGTTTGACCCACTGCACGCATCAACCGACAGACAGACAGACAGACAGACAGAACCATAAAGAGATAAAGTGAGTGAGAGAGAGAATGAATGAATGTTTAACGACACCCCAGGTGTCAAACTATGGTAATGGCGTAGACATTAAATGTTAAATAACATCAAGAACAAATTTCAAAATTTCAATAAAAAACACAGTGTAAAGGACTGTGTGATTGAGAGAGAGAGAGAGAGAGAGAGAGAGAGAGAGAGAGAGAGAGAGAGAGAGAGAGAGAGAGAGAGAGAGAGAGAGAGAGAGAGAGAGAGAAAGATGGGAGGGAAGAGTGACAGAGACAGAGACATAAAGAGAGAGAGTAAGACAGACACATATAGAGACAGAGAGAGACAGGAAGAAACAGAGACATACAGACAGACAAACAGAGACAGAGAGAGTCAGGGAGATTATTGTGCGTTGTGTCCCATCAGTCAGTGGGTACTGCCTCTAGAGGAATGTGGCCCTCACTTCTTGTGTGCCTGTTTGGTGATGCAGCCTATTCATCACTACGTGTGTGCGGTGGATCGTAACCAAATACTCCATATAATCATCATGTAGCAGCCTTTGTATGCAATTGACAAACGGATCGAATGTATATGCGCATTACGTCATAGTGAATATCACTTAATTGTGCTCGTCGCATTCCTTTATATGAAGATCGCCGCCTTCCAAGTGGTAGTGAAGTAGTGGTTGGCCTGGACTGCATAGGCTGGATTTGCCTCTTCAGGAACGACAGACTTAAATGCAGCTATTGTGACATTCCCAACAGTCTACATTATGATTTATAGTCTGTGTTAGTAGAAGTATGGTGCAGTCATAGACCTGAATCATGTACGCAGTTCCAGTTTTGGTTAACAGTTCTGCAGTTGGAATTAAAAGTAATGCTGTTTCTCTGAACAATTTGAGAAGCAACGGTCATTTTCTATATAAATATTCTACTCAACATTTGCTGATTATTGTTTTCAGAAAAAAACCCCAGCATAAACTAGGTGTTTTTCAATCCATTTGCAAGATTTGATGACACATGATGCTTCCGTCAAAGGTGGTGGTAAAGCTGTAGGCCTGACATATGTCGGGTGCTAGATGGTATATGGACCAGAAATACTCAACGAATAGATTTCGAGTGATCTATGAAGATCATGTAAATGTAGGAAAACTTCAGACACCATGAACAAATCAAATACACCCATATAGTTTAGGCACTGAAGCCCAAGCTTTCGATGACATGATGCATATGCGTATTACGATGGGAAAGAACCAGTATGATATATTTATGAAGACGATTTCAAGATGAATAATCCTTTCTTCAAATTACCCTAGCTAATAATAATGCAGAGAGCATCATCATCTTTCTTAAAGGGAGTGTTGAAGGCTTTATTACATTCCTTGTCAAGTACAGGGTGGCTCTTCAACCGACGGGGATCGATCATAGACCGACTGCACATCAAGCGAACACTTTAACACTGGGCTATGTCCTGTCTCTGAAGTCACAAATTGATGTCCACATTAAATTGATGTCGCTCCAAGAAAGGGTGTGGAAAGTTTTCAAGGATGTACTACTATGGTTATGATTATGGTTAAGTTGTTAACGTGTCCATATATCCTGGC
Organism: Dracogyra subfuscus; assembly: GCA_016106625.1. Classification (NCBI taxonomy): domain Eukaryota; kingdom Metazoa; phylum Mollusca; class Gastropoda; order Neomphalida; family Peltospiridae; genus Dracogyra; species Dracogyra subfuscus. The sequence goes on from JAECMU010105110.1 coordinate 9,386, forward strand.
GTCATATGTTTTTGATACGATAAGCGAAAATCTAAAAAAAACACAAAAAAAACCCACATTGTAAATACAATAATACTTTACCTTTGTCAAGACACATTAGTTAGTGATGAAAAACAGTGATAACCTCCTATGAATGCCAAGTTGTCCGCCGGTAAACAAGACGGGAAGTCGTACAGGTGATTCCGCCATATTTTGACAAGTGTCATATGTTTTCGATACTTTCATTGGCTGTCTATTTCTGTCCATATTATAGTAGCGTAGGACCTATACTCCGTGCAATAAGATACCGCAAATTGTACTTTCGGTTTTATAAATCTTAAAATATTTGTAACTTGCTGAAAATAATGAATAATTTTCATACCAAAAAAAACAGTTTTAAGTGACAACGTATTTACATAATGTTCATTTCACAGATGAATGTTTACTCTTGTTCTATGTGACAAGGGCACCAAAATTCGGAGTGTCGCCTCACTACTCTAACAGAGGTACAGAAGTTAAGGTGAACCCAATGATTGCATGATGGGTGGGTGCACTGACCCCATGACACAAAGCAGAGTGAGACACAGTGTCTGAATTCCTCTGGCTGCATACGTTTGCATTTGCAGCACAGGTCATTGGAATCCTCAGGTTCTTCATTGGATGTGTCAGAGTCATTAGCAACATGTCGGTTTGCTGTTGGTCTACTGCTAACTCCCGATGTGCTTGGCATTTGTGAATCTGTGGTGTTGTTAGTAGGTTTTGGCTTTGCTGGTTTTCTTTTAGGCAAGGGCTTTTTCTTTTGCTGTTGTTCTTGGTGTTTTTGAATGTTTTCTAAAATGTCATCTTCAGTGATGGCCTTCCCACCAACAACGGCACTGAGCACTTTTCTTTTCTTTGTTGGCCTTGCATTTCTTGTAATAACCTATTCAGCACTTCTGAAGAATTTGTTGCATTGGCTGGGGCTAACATCAGTGGTGACCGTTCCAGATTCTTGTTGTCTTGCTATTTTGGTTGAAGAGAACACTGTTGCTGGAAGAAAATTTGTTGGCTTCAGGACACTTCTATTAAAAGGGTATATGCCGGTCTTCCTGAAAGATGCTTGCAGATTGGCAGGTGTTAAGGCAGAACAGTATGCTTTACAAGCAATCTCACACAGGGAATACCTGTCAATTCCTGAAGTTGCATTTTCCCGCAAATAGGTATGCTTCATTCCATTATAAATTGTTTCAAATGGGCCAAAACATCCAAC
>JAECMU010105116.1:1245-15481 GCA_016106625.1 Dracogyra subfuscus
ACTTTTCTTTTGTATATTCCGCCTTTTGGTTTTGTCGACCCTTCACAGAAGTGGTAAGTATCACAGTTCCAAACAGAGAACTTTACACACTAATATTAATTTGTATTACACCTCGATGGAAAAAATATACCCATGTGATATTTATTGTCTTTTTACATTATGGAATATGCCTTTTGATAGGTCATGGCATCTGATTAGGTGATTGACTAGGTCACACATTACAACTCCACATAAACTTGATGATAAAGCTATGGTCCCACAGAACCTGCGTTGGTATACGATGGGCTACGATGGCCTAAACCTACGATGGCCCACGATGGTAGACAATAATATATTATGCTATTGCAATCATACGACGACGCACGTCATCGTACGACCATCGTAGCTTTCGTTGGTAGTCGAGGTAACACGAAAAAGTCGTGCGACGTCGTACGACATCGTACGAGCATCCCGCGATAGGCCCATGATTGTCTCACGTGGTCGTACGATGGTCTACGACATCGTACGACGGCCTATGATGCCGTACGATATCGTACGTGTTAGGTATTTACCTGTGGACAAGTGAAAGTTATCTACGTGGTCATACGATAGTCTACGACATCGTCTGACGGCCGTATGTCGGTCGTACGACGGTCTTACGATGGTCTACGACGTTGACCATCGTAGACCATATTTTGAATATTTCAAAATATGATTTTCCAACCTACGATGGCACTCGGAGGTCACAAAATCGTACGTCGACACAGGATGGGCTCCACGATGCTCCACGATGCTCTACGACGTTCCACGATGCTACCATCGTATACCAACGACATCTGTGGGACATCGAAAACATACTTTCCGTTAATTCTTATACCTAATGTTAGCAGCATAATTTAACAATATATGTATGTTAATAATTTAAAAAAAAATTGTTAGCCTTGACTTTGTTTATAATATATGTGTGCAGTTGCATTGATAAATAGCTAAATAAAGTGACTATGGCGTCTTATATAGATGTAGTTTCCACAAGGAAGTCATTCTGTGTAATGTTGTTCAAGGATGTGCGGTGTAATAAATAAAATACTATACTTGTGAGACTGTTTATATTACAACTAAATTAAGTGACGTCCAAAAACGTTTTAAATACAGAACATGTCCCACTTAAATGAGACAAGGGAGGTTGGCATGAAGGTTTCGTCTTACGCGAGTATATAGGTCGACTGGATTAAAAGCCTGGGATGATCATCTTAGAGATATCTCCGATCATACGATCGAAAAATCTGCTAAACTCAGAAAATTTATTGTAAAGTTGAGATTTTGTACTGAATAATGTGCATAATCGAAATTTTAAAGCAATAGTTTGGCCATTTAAGAGACTGTGTGCTGTATGTGTTTAACGTAATCCCATTTTCATAGATCACAGTTAAGATAATAACTGTGAAGAACATAAAAATTTACTGTTTTCTTCAAATGTGTATCCCTTGACCTTTAATGACCTCTGGTGACCCACACACACTTTTTAAAGCTAACGTCAACTGGAATATGATGCAGCATATCATTATAATAATATTACATGAAATAATCATGGTCGTTGGTTTGATTCTGGTAGAACGATATTCTATTTGAAACCCCCTTTTATAATTGAAAAATCAATGAACTGAGAACAATTACGTTAACGTTGAGATTTTGTATTGAATGCTATGCAAATCGATATTTTAAGGCAAGTTTGGCTAATTCGATGTGTAGTTTGTGTATATAAGTAATCCCACATAAAAGGTTGGACTATGAAGATAATATTTATAAAGAAAATTGAAATTAAATGTTTTCTGTGAATGTGTACCTCTTGACCTTTATTTATTTCTGGTGACCCCCTTACTTTTAAAAGCTGACCTCTAATGTAATATGATGAAACACATCATCTTACATGATATAACCATGGTGGTTGTTTTTACTGGTTGTGTGACGGCTCACCACCTCCACCCTACAATATTTTCATATATTGACCCCCTTTAGTGTTTCCATAGATCATTTTCTGTTGCTTTCGAAGGATTTTAAACAACAGTTAATTTGGGTTGTCAAATAATATTTATTATTATACTCTTAACAGCATAGCCATATAATAGTATTGATATAGTACACGTTTTTCTCTCTTTTTTTATAAACTTTATTACCCCAGATCACTGGCAATGTCAAGGTTGGGGTGCCTTGGGTCATTGTCTTACAAATGTACAATAATAGTAAAATTATAACATATCACATAAATGTATATACATACATATACACATACATATAAATGTACACACATACACATATACACACATATACCGGCATATACCGGCATATACATACATATATGATACATATGGTAGCTACATTCGATCATTTCATTTGTTGTCTATATTGCACAAGCATATCCATATTTATTTATCTTTTATGATCTTAGGGTAAAAATGGATAGATAAAACGAGCATAGCGGGGAGAAAAGAAAGGGAAAAGTTAAAGAAAGGATAGGTTTGTCTATCAACACCCACATGTTTTCCCATTTTTTTAAACTAACTACTTCAAGTGGATGTCTAATGTAGTAAGAACAACACTTGGTATCCTAGAAATATGAATGAAGTATGGTAAAAATAGGCGAGGTTAAAAAAGAAGTATGAAAAACAGGTTTTTTAATTCATTTATTTTTAATAAAAACAATTTAATTATTATTATTATTATTTATTATTATTTGTTTATTTTTTTTTTGGGGGGGTGGGGGTCAAAAAAGCTACAAAGTTGTTGGGCTTTTTGTTTGTTGTGTTTTGTTATATTTTTAAAGCAAAGACTATAAAGAAGAAATAGTACACTTTATGTTGTTTTATTCATATGAATCCGAACTCTTTACTGTGGATGTAAATCGGCGTTTTCATAACCTGAATAATATCAGCATCAATTCTGTAGAAATTACAATCATACTTAACTTTTGTTATACATTACAGTCCGTAGGTAATAACTAAATAATAACATTTAACTAAGTGACACATAAAAAGTATAGAACTCTTTGGGGAATTGTTTTATACCACTCATTCTCGCTTGAGGTAGAACATAATTCTCAAACTCAAACCATAAATTGTGTATGGCACTTCCCTCATGCAATACTCTCTCTCTCTTTCTCTCTCTCTCTCTCTCTCTCCCTCTCTCTCTCTCTCTCTCTCTCTCTCTCTCTCTCTCTCTCTCTCTCTCTCTCTCTCTCTCTCTGTGGTGTTGTGTGTGTGTGTGTGTGTGTGTGTGTGTTTGCATCTTGTTGTCATATTCTGAAAACCCCACAAACACCATGAAACTCCACATTTTAAATCGTCCACATTCCGTATCCATGTCGTAATAGTTTCGTAACATTTTCAATGATAAAAGTTAATAATAAATTAAGATATTTTTGTTATAATTGTGGTATTTACTTCAAAATACAATTTATACATTATTATTTCGTTAAATAACTAATAATAATCAGGAAACCTCAGTGACGTTTTACAAAGTTCTATGGAACAACCCAATTTGTTTTCAATGTATCTGAACTGATGGGTACAAAACGGTTCCCCAATGACTGCCTACATGAATGAAGGAAATGTTTTAGTGAACGACGCATTCAACACATTTTATTTACGGTTATATGGCGTCTCAAATATGATTAAGGACCACACAGATACTGAGAGGAAACCCGCTGTCGACACTTCATGGGCTACTCTTACGTCGATTAACAGCAGGGGATCTTTTATTTGCGCTTCCCACAGGTAGGATAGCACAAACCATGGCCTTTGTTGAACCAGTTATGGATCACTGGTCGGTGAAATTGTTTACACCTACCCATTGAACCTTGCGAAGCACTCACTCAGGGAGTCGGTGTCTGGAAGACAGTTCCCATGCCTCGACTGGGATCCGAACCCAGTATCTACCAGCATGTAGACCGATAGCCTAACCACGACGCCACCGAGGCCGATCCCGTTTGTTTGCATGCAGCCAGCAGACAATCTAAGAAGACGTTTCCATCAAGCGGGGTCAAACAGAAGATCGCCCAATGTCAGGAGCACAACAAGTGACGTCATGTTTTGAAGACAAATAAGGCAATCGTTTTGTCAGTTCCACTTAAATATCACAGGAATTGTTTAGGGGCCGGGTGACACCACTTCCCATTCGGAATCAATTGCATGCTGCAGGGATTCGTGCAGGACGCCCTTACGTCGGACCCATTGTGACGGCGTGTCATCGTCTTCGGCGTTTGCATTGGGAACGAAGAAATGTGCGATTTAACCACTGGCGAGTCACGTTTCTCACCGAGATTTGCTGACGGGAGGGTGCAGGTATGGCGAAGGTAACAAGAACGCTATGCTCAATGCGGTGTGAGAGAGTTCGATAGATTTGTAGGCGGTAAAGTGTTATGGTCGTTCTCGACTCCGCGTCATCAATGGTAACCTTACAGCACACAATATTATGACCAAGTGTTAAAGCTAGAGCTTCTTCCATTTCTTCGTGCGCATGGTCCAGGACACGACGTCCAGTATAATAACGTCACGCACCACACAGCAGCCTAGACTCGAAATGCTTTGCGCAATGCTGCTGTGAATGTCTTGGAATGGCTATCCCGCTCACCAGATTTAAACCCTATTGAGGACATTAGTGATAAACTGGGCAGATGCCTGCGAGACCTTGGGCAGGTACTGATACAACAATGGTTTCGACTTCCGGTACGTTCCAACCGGCCATGTCCTTTTTAAGGACAGAACCGGGGGAAAAGAAGAGAATAAAAAGCATGATCCCTCAACAGATCAAACCCTTTTAAGGGCTAAAAACTAGTGGGTACAACGACGACCATAATAGGCTAGGTTACGATACGAGCTATACTCTAGAGAAAACAAATTTCAAATTAATACGTAGCTCCTTTTTTTCTTCGATCAATCTAATTAAAATTAGCTACACTATTACATGTGTATCTAACAGCAGCCCGTTGGAGCTCATTTCCAGTTGACCTTTCATTCGACCAATCAAAACCTTACTTGCAAAATCATGCCAGTGATTTGAAAATAATTTTAAAACATTCGGGATTATGCCGAAGGTATACGAAATGATTCAGGTGAATTACAAAGTATGCCGGAAACTAATTTCCATATAACATTTTATATAACATTAGTTTCAAGACGAAAAAAAAACACTTGACGGTATAGCCATAAAATATTTTAATACTAGTATACAATCCAGAGTTTTTTTGTTTGTTTTTTTAATTCCCCTATGTTGAAATAGACCATCAAGTTCGCCAGTTACATAAATAGTCTCGGCAGATATTTTTAGAATTCGTATGCTCCCGAATAACGTTATAAAAGGCGAAGTGTACTTGGTCGATATTTAAACTACTTATAGATTAAATGTCACCTGGACATGGGGAGTCCACGCAATGCTGTTAGATCTACTGGTAGACCAGTAGAGCTAATTTTAATCAGATTGTCCTTCGATGAACCGTTATAAAATGCCCCGAAATTCCTTCAAGAAATTGCGCACTACTTTCCTTTTTGACTTAATCCCATGGGATATTCAAAACCATTATTCACATTATTATTATTCATTCTATTACCTTTTTCACTAATTTCTATTCCGAATTCTGCCCATTTCCAACTCGACCCTCCCCACTCCTCACATTCTATCCCGGACTAAGCCACTGGCAAAGTGAAAGATTATGCCACAGAGAGAAATGTCTGAACCTTAATTGGATTATAGGTAATATAATATGGTATATAGTATGCTGTTCATATGCTGCATTTATTTGGAGCTCTACTGTTGTGAATTCAGTTTCAATATCCTGTTAGGGTTTCCATTTGTAGTTTGATTAAATTATGACTGTGATTAAAGGCCTTCATAAATATGTTCTTTCCCAAGCATGTATTATTTGTTTCAAAGATCGACAAACAACAATGAATTCAATTCATAATTTTCCATTTCATGGAACTTATTTTCCTTTTCTTTTTTACTTTTATTTAGCCAAATAATGAGCTGACAAGCAAAGGTATTAAATGTTGGCTTTGTGTAATAGAAATGGGGTCTGTAGCGTTTCATTTCCATAGAGGTTTTAGGTCAGAACTTCCAGCTAAACGTCGTACTGTTGAACCATTATTCTTTGCATCTCATACTTAAGTAACCGTTAAAACCTCTTAAGTGAAAGGTTTATTATTGAATAATCAATTGTTTGCATCCAAGGATTTTGCGTGAATGAAAAATATTGAAAATTGAACACCTCTAAATACCGGACATTTGGTGATGGTGGGCAGACTGAAATGAGGCATGCAATTAATGTTAGTGGCCTCCCTTTCTAACACGTCTGTGTACTATTCGGTAAATCAGAGTTACAGGCGTGTTCAATGTATGTGTACTCATCAATTAAACTATTTAGTCCATAGTGTGTTTGGTGTAATAAGCTCAAAGAATATTTTTCTATAATTTACGTAATGTGTAGAGTTATCTAAATCTGGGTAAACATTAGCATACGTGTACTATTACAACTGTAGCTTCCTTATCGGTGAACGATTCTGAAATATTTTTAATTCATCTTTATTGCGTGTATTTTAATATAATGAGGTGGGCAAACGTGGGTTGGGGAGGGCACAATGACCTATATTTTATTCCGAACTGACTTTACTTTGGCACCCACATTTGTATCAATAATAAATATGTAACCGGTTTGTTTATTTTGTTTATTTTTTATACATTTAACGTGTAACATTTTATCTTTTTATAATTATAATTAAAATATATACATGTATATATATATATATAAGAATGATTTCATTACATATTAATACTGATGATGTGATTTAAAACAAAAATCTTAAAATCATAACATCCATGATGTCACCGTATTGCTTAGGTCTCGTGACTAGTGGCCCACCTATGGCGACAGACGACATGTTAGGAAGAGCCACGCCTTCTCGCACTATATTTCGGTCTCTTCACTAGCAGTCCCCCGGTGACAACAGACGACTTGTTAAGAAAAGCCACGCCTTTTCGCACTGCATCTGCGTGTATTCCGGCTCCCAGAGGGTGCAGAAGACGACGTTTGCCATAGCTACACGTTCTTTGTCAGTCAGCTGCATCTCCACTCGCCTACTGGCTTCTTCTTCGGACAGGTGGTTTCTTTCCATCAACCTCTTGACGGCTTCGGGTCTTGGGATAATGGTGGTCCACACTTCATGCACGTTATTATCCCAGCAAGCTTCCAGCAGAACTGCTGCTTCCAGAACCACGACCGCTTTCTTCGTTTGTTCATACTTGTCAATTTCCTTTTCGACGAGCTCCAGTATCTTGGGCCATACAATCTGGTTCAGTTGATCCATTTTACTCTTGTCGGAGAATACTATGGCTCCCAGCTTAGCTCTGTCAATCTCGCCATTTTCATTACGAATATCATCTCCAAATGCTGTTACAATAGTATTGTAAGTCTCCGTCCCTGGTGCATACGCCTCATGCCCAAGCTCGTCGCAGTGAATGACTCCAGCACCGTACCCTTCCAGTCGGCGACAGATGGAAGACTTGCCGCTAGCGATGCCTCCTGTCAGTCCAATAAGGTAGGGTTGTTTTCTCATTCCAACTTTATGAGGTCTCGGGGGTCGAATAAGACTCCCGAGTAGCCTTTTCCTCATAGAAGAAGAACTAATTTTTTCCTCTTCGTTCATGCAAGCATTTGTATCCGGCACAAGACCGATAACAATCTGATCCAGCGGTCTCATTCCTCTCCGTTCCCTTTCGGTGTTGACGGCCAGCCCTCCCTCTTGTGTTTCCTCGCTGACCACGATGCACTGGATATCTGGATCTACAATCGTCGGACCAAAAGGGTCTTGAATCGTGACGACGTTTGCCGCGATCGTCGGCTTCACGTCACGTATGAATTCCCTGACTGTTTCAACTCTCTTCTCCAGCGGCTCCAACAACTCCAAGAGGATCTTCTTGTCATTCATCGCCCCGTCAGAGACGCCAACAGTCAGCCTCTTGTTACAGTGGATGCACGCTTCACTGAGAAGTATCTTGTGACCTGTGTGAAAATGATCGAATGTGCCCCCAAGGACGACCTCGTCGTATGTTTTGAGTGGCTTCGACCAGTCTGCGGTCTGTTTAGCATTATCATACTCACTTTTGCAGATGACATCCGCTTGGTTAATGGCAAAAGCACGTTTCAGTTCCATGACCAACTGCACATCCACCTTTGGAGCTGCTCCTGGGAAACTGGCTAGAAGATTATTTAATGATGATGCCCTATCACCACCAAACTGATTAAACGTGTCAGTGTCAAGAATGATGGCGTTATATCCATCCACAGGATATTCCGAAATATCATTAATCTGGTTGGATATATGACCTAAAAGTACCCTAACATCTGCCAGGGGAGATTTCATGTATCCGCCTGTTTCTGTACATGTGTAGATTTCTTTAATGAACGTTTGCATTTCTTCAGTACATGGAAGAGGACCGAGTTGAAACCGGTCTGTACGGCTGCTTAAGGGCTGGAGGTAGATGTAGAGTGTGCCAGACACAATTCGAGATACTGCTCCAATAAGTTTTGGCAGCCGAGGTTTCAGCACCGTTAGCGGGTGTGTTAAGATCAGAAGACATTTCTGAAACATCTTCAAATATCTGCCAAAGAAAAATAAGTTAAAAATATTTTAGCTACTGAAAAATACTAATTCAGAGAGAGAGCGAGAGAGCGAGAGAGAGAGAGAGAGAGAGAGAGAGAGAGAGAGAGAAATTTAATCCCTCATAATCCCCTGAAATGCTTGCCCCCAAAACAAAACAATAAAATAGCTTCACATTTTAAATGAACACGAAAACCACTCGCCCTCATCCCCAATAATTCTTCTACCAAAATTTGCCAAGTTTTGTACTAAATCATTGTCCTTTTTTCTTTTCTTTTTCTTTTTTTTTTGGCTTTTAAAAGTATACATAGTTTAAGAAACTCAACTCTGTAGCTACTCCCAAACAAACGAATCAACTGCACAGTAAGAGGGTGTATAACATGTTAATGCATTTCCTTGTAGTCAGTGTATTCGGAAAGAATCACCGGCGTACTTACGATCAAAGTATATACACAAGTAAATCAACGATTTCGGGTGGATCTTGTAACATGACAGTTTAAGGTGTTTCATACTTTACTGGTACAGTTTGCTTTGTTTAACGACACCACTAGAGCACATTGATTAATCAATCATCGGCTATTGCATGTCAATCATTTGGTCATTCTTACTCGTAGTCATCAGTGGAAACCCGCTACATATTTCCTAGTGCAGGAATAAACTGCGCTGAGCTGTGTGTCGTCAGACCTTTTCTTGTAACCGTATAGAACAGCAATGCTTAGCTAACAAAAACATTATTTACACGCGCAGAAAAAAACTATATTCTGCAGAGTGTATTCTGTTTTCTATTGTTGTTTTGGTTGTTATTATTTGTTTTTGGGCTGTTTTTTTTATTTTGTGTTTTTGTTTTTTGAAGGGTTTTGTGGTTTTTTTGTTACCAAATCAATATGGTCAGCTGCTGTATTCATTTAAAGCCTCTGAGACTTTAATTCGGCCATGCCCCCCCCCCTTCAAATCAAAACTGTTTTGTTTTTAAACTATTAAATTTTATAACATCATTCAATCATTCATCCATCCATCCATCCATCCATACATACATACTGTCAGTCCCTCTCCCAACAGTGGGCCCCTCTCCCGTCTAATATAAAATCTAGGCTAAGTCAGTGTGAGCTCTGTCTTGGACGGAAGAGCTTTCTAAGCAAGCACTTGCGCCCACGACAGGCGTGCGCTACAACAGCTTGCTCTGAATGTGCACGTTAAGCCCTATGACCTGACCAGTGTGAGCTACAACTAGCTGTACAGGGCCCCATTCCACAAAGCTATGTTAGCGCTAACATCACCATAAGTGCACACCTACCCGTTTGTATTTACGGGGATCTTAGCAGTAAAATCACTTCATGAAACGGGGCTCTGGGTGCGTGTGCAGGAATTTTAGCAGCAGGCGCGGGATGGCTCTAGACAGGTGAGCAAAGTTTATTGGGATGGAGAGGGACGGTTGAGACATCCACCACTGGAAAATGTATTGAAAATGTGCACGTGCAGGAGAGAGTTCAAACAACTCTTGTGTCCACGATTTAATTTTTTTGTGTTTTGTTTAACGACACACTCAACACCTTTTTAAATCCAGTTATATCGGCGTCGGACACATGGTTATGTCGAGAAAAAACCCAGTGGTTAGCTGACGGGGATCGATCTTAGACCAACCGCGCATCAGGCGGGCACTGTACCACTGGGCTATGCTACCCGCTCCACGATTTCAGTCAGTCCCCTAAATGTGTACTTGCTTCCGACGTGCCTGTATAATAATCTAATGGAGCAACTGATCACTGTATGAAAATGGGTAATTTTGCTATTTGGAATGAAAAAAGAAAGAAAGAAATGTTTTATTTAACGATGCAATCAACACATTTTATTTACGGTTATATTGCGTCAGACATATGGTAAAGGACCACACAGATATTGAGAGAGGAAACCCACTGTCACCACTTCATGGGCTACACTTTCTGATTAGCAGCAAGGGATCTTTTATATGCACCATCCCACAGACAGGATAGCGCATACCACGGCCTTTGATATACAAATCGTGGTGCACTGGCTGTGACGAGAAACAGCCCAATGGGCCCACTGACGGCGGATTGATCCCAGACCGACTGTGTGAGCGCTGTACCACTGTGCTACATCCCACCCCTTTGCTATTCAGATGCCAAGAAATCACATTTATATCCATTCAATAGTAAAATATTCGCGGGGAGAGAGTGCAGACCCCCTGATACCCCTAGACATTTCGGACCTTAACCAATGTTCGCTGTGGTTCCTTTTTGCATTATTTCATGCTAATAGTCCTTGGGGTAATCTGATCTGTAAGCTAGTATTTGTAGTAGGCTATGAGCCAGACCCCCCAAAATTGACCGGTCGGTACCATACAGATGGAGTAAGGCTCATTGTGATTTTTAGCAAGATATATGTCCCTAGATATGAAAAAAAAAGTGATAGCAGTGTATAACTCTCGGCCATCACTGTGTTGTCACCCGTAATATTATTATACGCCCGCTTCACTTCGCCAAAAAATTTGATATTTGCTGAACTTGGAATAAATATGTTTTTAAGGACCACAGAGTGCCAATAATTTGCATACTGGATGCCAACTAATATAGTAATAGACATATAGAACATTTGTGGGGGAAATTTATAAACAAATTTGATATAATGACAAAAAATATGTTAAATTTAGTGAAAAAGTGGTTGAAATCGTTTGGAGTTCAGAATTCACATTGTACCTTTTTGTAAATATTTCAAAAATGTAATCTCTCAGAGTAACATTTGACCACTCAAAATCTTCGCAAGGAACCACTGCATTGGAATATATCATTACTTCGTAATATGGTGGTTGTTTGGGGCACATAGTTTGGCAAAGTTCAACCATACCCTCTAATTTTGATATGTTGGAACAAAACATAGCTTTTTAACATTTTAGGTTTATTCGTCTACTTTTGGTATCTCAGTGTAATTTTTGATATTAATTAGTATCCTAAAGTAGGTATTTAACATCAGGTACATTATATTTCACAATGCATGCAAAATTGCTTCACACTCTAGGTTTATCATGATCTCTGGAACAAATACGCCTTGTTATTATACAGTATTATTACCAATCAATTTGTAACACAATTGACACAGATTACAGGCATTTAAAACACATACTAAATAATGGTTATAAATTGAACCTATCCTTTTATGCATCAGGCTACTCTAATAAAATTTTGGGAGATAACACAGAGATGGCCGAGAGTTATACACTGCTATCACTTTTTTTTCATATCTAGGGACATAGATCTTGCTAAAAATCACAATGAGCCTTACTCCATCTGTATGGTACCGACCAACCCCCTTGGCTCATAGCCTATAGGTATATTTGCTATCATAAATTGATAATTATATAGGCATATGTACAGTAAAATGGATTAATGTTATCATAGTTAAACTATGGAAGGAAGGCATTGCACATTTCTCGTCTATTACTTTTACGTATACATGTTCGTACAGGGCTCTAACTTAAGAATTTATCACCCACGGCAATAACAAAATAAAATAAAATTGCTGTCGGTGAAATTAAGTGACCACCGACGACAATTTTGCAGCAGATATATTTGACTAAAAGGCTGTTTTTCTGTATGTAGGGGCCTACATGTAGTCAAATTTCTTCAATACATGTCCACAAACTTCAATAAAAATGTATTATAAATGGAATCATGGTATACTAGCATACGCTGACATTTAACGGAACCTGGTGTTTCTGAAAAAATTGCCTAATATTTCGATGAACATGAATTTTCTATCTTTTTCTGACGATACCCTCCAAACCTCCCCCAAAGTTCCATTGGCATTCCGCCTCATGTCTTGCACCCACCACACACACAAATGGATTTTTTGGATCCGCCACTGGTATAATTATAGCCTACATGTAGGCTGTCAAAGGTTGAACACGAAAATAGGTTACTGACGTAATCAGGTAATGGCACAATAATTAAACATTTACATCTGTAGTAAACTTAGCACACCTCGAAAACGTGTTATTACTAAATACTAATCTGAAACTATCCTGAAAAAAAATTAAGCTCTGTACTATTTATTTCCGGGATAAACATTAATTTGTACGTAGCCTGGACTGTCACAGGGAACGCCTTTTTTTGTCCATACTATGATTGTAACGATACGACTATGGAGTCCAAGTTATTTATTTCTGAGCCGATTGTTTTCCAAATCGTACACAAAAATAGGTTTTTTTGTTTGTTTTTTTGTTATCTGCAAAACAACTGAACTTTTCTTCTTTCTTTTTTTAAACTAAATATTTAGCAAAAAAACCAACAACACATTTTGTAGCAGGATGATGGGACGGACTTCAATCGAAGTCCACACCTCCATGAATGGCATGATACAGTGTCAGGTTTAAAAAAAGAAATATTCATGGCTGATCATGAATCATTTTTGAATGTTCTGTAGAACACCAACTTCAAGTACAACTGAGACTTAGTAAAACTTTGGAAAGACAAGCTTGTAAAGCAAACATACCTAAATTCCGGCGTTTTAACTACTCGTGACTTGCATTTAACACCGTGACAATAACGGAGAAAAACGTTTAGACATCGATTATCTACATCAGAGTATTAGTCTGGGTTTTTCATAGTGACCAGTATAAAACAACTCTGAAAATCGACACATCGAAGCATTTACATATAGCCTCATTTTCTAAGCATTATTTAATCGGTGTCAGGATGGCCGAGCGGTCTAAGGCGCTGCGTTCAGGTCGCAGTCTGGTTCTCCAGGCGTGGGTTCGAATCCCACTTCTGACAATTAATATATTTTTCCCTATATTTTAAAAATACTTTTTCGCATTGTTTCTTATTGTTATTAACTAAATTAATTTGATTTTCAAGAGTAAAACGAAATCAAGTAATTTTGTGTGATCTTCAGTGGCGGATCCAGAAAATCCATTTGGGGGGCAGGGACATGAGATGGAATGCCAAAGGAACTTTGGGGGAGGTTTGTAGGGGGATCGTAATAAAATTATAACTATCGCAAAATTTAGGGGTCGGACCCATGTCCCCCACCTCTAGATCCGCCTCTGATCTTGACAACTTTCTTTTGGAAATAATAATAATTTTAAAACAGAAAATAGAATCCGAAAAAAGTAATTTATATTATTATTATTATTATTATTATTATTATTATTATTATTATTTTAAATAAATATTTATTGTCCCAGATCAGGGTTGGGCGAGTCCAAGAACTAACATTGTCAAGGGCAAGCTGCATGCGATGTATTGCTGTTGTTGCATGCTCCTTCAAGCACCACAAAACTAGGTCATCTGCATATAGCGCTGCATGTTGGGTAGTTGTGTTACCAGGTCATTAATGTTATTATTATTATTATTTATTTATTTATTTTTATTTTTATTTTTTTTTAACGACGCACTCAACACATTATAATTACGGTTATATCGGCGTCGGACATATGGTTATGTCGAGAAAAAACCCCAGTGGTTAGCTGAAGGGGAAGGTCATTGACGAATATGATGAAGAGAACAGGTGACAATACTCCTCCCTAAGGTACTCCGTGGCGTATGAGTACTTTCTTGCTGTGTTGGCCATCTACCATTACTCTCGCACTTCGG
>JAECMU010105117.1:0-11897 GCA_016106625.1 Dracogyra subfuscus
CAAATTACAAATATAAGAACGGTCCTAGGGAATAACCCGTGAAGTCCAAATAAATATTCAGTATTACGAAGGTCATGTATGTCAATATCAATATGAAAGAAAGAAAAAAAAAAAAGAAAAAAAAGAGAGAAAAGAAATGTTTTATTTAACAACACTCTCAACACATTTTATTTACGGTTATATGGCATCAGTCATATGGTTAAGAACCACACAGATTTTGAGAGTGTAAACCCGTCGTCGCCACTTCATGGCCTACTCTTTTCGATTACGAAAAAAAAAAAAAAAGTTTATTTGGTGCTCTCAACACATTTTTATTTACGGTTATATGGCATCAGTCATATGGTTAAGGACCACACATATATTGGGAGAGGAAACCCGCTGTCACCACTTCATAGGCTACTCTTTTCAATTAGCAGCAAGGGATCTTTTATATGCACCATCCCATGGCCTTTGATATGCCAGTCATGGTGCACTAGCTGGAAATGAGCCCACCAACGGGGATCGATCCCAAACCTACCACGCATCGAGCGAGTGATTTACCACTGAGCTACATCTTGCACAAATCAATATGATGCAAACAATAAAACAAACTTGAAGTATGGTAAACCATTAAGGGTTGTTAATAAATCATGCTTGCTTAGGTATACATATTCCACGATTGCAGAGATATAAACTCTAAAATTCAATTACTTCAAATTACCGAAAGTGTGACATCACAGGCCGTTCCCTTGGATGCTTCCATTCAATATGTATAAAGAAGGAAGGAAAGGTTTTACTCAAGACATTATATTTTTGGTGACATGGCATCGGATATATGGTTAAGGACCACACAGATATTGAGGGAGGAAACCCAGGATAGCACATACCACGGCCTTTTGATGTACCAGTCGTGGTGCTCTGGCTGGAGCAAGAAATAGCCCAATGGTCCCACTGACGGGGATCGATCCCACACCGACAGAACATCAAGCGAGTGCTTAAAGTTATGGTCCCACAGAGCCTGCGTTGGTATACGATTGGCTACGATGGCCTAAACCTACGATAGCCCACGATGGTAGACAATAAAATATTATGCTATTGCAATCATACGACAACGCACGTCATCGTATGATGTAGCTTTCGTTGGTAGTCGATGTAACCCGAAAAAGTCGTGCGACGTCGTACGAAATCCTACGACGTCGCACGAGCATCCCGCGATAGGCCCACGATTGTCTCACGTGGTCGTACGATGGTCAACGACATCGTACGACGGTCTACGACGTCCTGCGTCATCACGGTATGGTATATAATTAAGTTCAATTCCA
Organism: Dracogyra subfuscus; assembly: GCA_016106625.1. NCBI lineage: Eukaryota > Metazoa > Mollusca > Gastropoda > Neomphalida > Peltospiridae > Dracogyra > Dracogyra subfuscus. The sequence continues at coordinate 1,302 of JAECMU010105117.1, forward strand.
CTTTTAGTTCAGTACACAACTATTTGAAGATGGCAAAAGGTGGCAAGACCAAGAGCATGGGCAAGGACACGGGCAAGAGGAAGCAGCCAGCACCTATTGTGGAGGAAGAGCCAGAACAACAAGATCTGATGCAGAAGCTACTCCCTATGTGGCTACGAGAACCCAGGATGATCCTGCGTCCTTGCAGGATCGTCGTACGATTTCCATCGATGCCGTACGATATCATACGTGCCAGGTATTTACCTGTGGACAAGTGAAAGTTATCTACGTGGTCATACAATAGTCTACGACATCGTCGGACAGCCGTACGTCGGTCGTACGACGGTCTTACGATGGTCTACGACGCTGACCATCGTAGACCATCTTTTGAACATTTCTAAAGATGATTTTCCAACCTACGATGGCTCTCGGAGGCCACAAAATCGTACGTCGACGCAGGATGGGCTCCACGATGTTACCATCGTAGCACATCGTATATCCACGCTGGCTCTGTGGGACCACAGCTTTACCACTGGGTTACGTCTCAAATCCACCATATGTATAAGAGTTCCATCATGTATTGAACGGTCAATGTAAATTGTAAAAAAAAGCATTCGAGCAAGTCAAAACCTATACTAGCTCGAATGCTTTTTTTTTTTTACAATTTAAGATTGACCGTTCAAACTTCGCGTCAAAATTTCCTCAAATCAAACTGCGCACCTTTTTCTCTTTGTCTTATTAATGCTCCATTCAAAATTCCATAGCACCACCACCCACTCCCACCTCCTACCGATTTCGGTCGGACTGCTGGTGCTCCCTTGCCCCTGCCAGTGTAGGTGGTCCCCTCTCCCCTCCCCCCCACCACCCAACTTTCTGTCTTGGACGGAAGAGCTTGCTACGCAAGCACTTGCACCCACGACAGGCGTGCGCTACAACAGCTTACTCTGAATGTGCACGTTAAACCCTATGACTTGACCTGATGTATTAAAATAAAAACAAACACAGTGTTAATATTATTATTTTTGTTTATCTTTTATTTATTCTAGTCGGTGAGTTGTTTGCTTGCCACTGTATTTTATGAGTGCAAACAATGGCTGCAATATATAAAAAATATCAGACACATGATTGACAGGAAGTGTTTTCTCACCAACTATAAACAATAAATGATGCAAGGTGTTTTAACACATAACAATTGCATTCTAAAACTACGTTTTGGCCTCACCTGCATGTACAATGTATTACTACGCTAGGGCCCCAGCCCTGTGATTAGGTTTGGCGGATTAAAACGACATCTCATTATCACACGAAATTCTGACGGTGGCAAATAGTGCAGCCGATAAAATAAAAAAATTAAATGGTAAAACTGGGATTATATCATTATAAAGTGCAGACGTTACAACGTCTTAGGCAGGACAGTAACTAATAATATTTACTAGGAAATATTGTCTGCTATTCTGAATCTCACCTTTGAAACTTTCCGTTAAAAGACAAAGAGTAAAACATCACAATAGCAAACAAGATTATTTTGAAATACATGTATTCTATTCAGCAATACCATAGCAACTGTTCTATATTTTAAAAAAAAGACATTGAAATATTTTTTTCTATAAACTAGACACATAGATTTCTTGAATTTAAAATGCAAAATATTTTTTAATTTCGAAAAATTTAATTCCTAATGTAGGACCATTTTAAAAAAAAATAATATTTTTTTTAACCAAGTCATAAGAAATCATCCCTCCACTAACAATACTTTTTTTGGTGTTAACACTATATAAAACTTACCACACTGAATTATTATGCTTATTTTCAATGAAAAAGGGAAAAACAAGAAAAAACAAAAACAAACGGTTTCTGAATAATTTTGATGTATAAAATAACAGTATAACTTTTGTAACCAGAACTCTTTTATCATATGTTTAAAATATGAAAATCTTGTTTTCTGTCTAATTAAGACTTTTACAGCGAGACATCTTCTTTTGAGGTAATGAAAAAAAACTCAGAACACAAGGAGATCGGAAATGCTGAAGGATACAGATATATATGGAGACCGGTGTATCGTATTATGCATGTTACAACATCCTCTTGATGAACATCATCACAAGTCGTGACTTTTTAAGCCCAGGATTAAAACAACTTCACCGAGACTTAAAAAACCCAGGAGTCAAACTTATGTCACATTCTATGGTACATGATCCTACTGCATTGAAACCTGCCCTAACCAGAACCCTGAATAAACCGGAATCTTGTCAATACCGGCCAAGTTTCATGGCTCTGAATGTTTCTAAATTCTAAAACGAGACCCTCTAAGCATCGGATTCTGTCTAAATCAGATAAATATTAGATCTCCCATGTGATCCAGTTTAGTCAAGTTTCACTGTACATTAATTTACAGAGAAAATGAAAAACAGAGAGAGAGAGAGAGAGAGAGAGAGAGAGAGAGAGAGAGAGAGAGAGAGAGAGAGAGAGAGAGAGAGAGTGAGTGAGAGAGAAAGAGTGAGACAGATAACATGAGAGAGACAGAGAGAGAGAGAGGGAGGGAGAGAGACACACACAGATAGAGGGAGAGAGAGAGGGAGGGAGAGAGAGAGAGGGAGGGAGACAGAGAACATGAGAGACAGAGAGAGAAAGAGAGAGGGAGGGAGAGAGACACACACAGAGAGAGAGAGGGAGGGAGAGAGACACACACAGAGAGAGAGAGGGAGGGAGAGAGAGAGAGAGGGAGAGAGAAAGAGACAGAGAGAGAGCAAAAGCAAGTCTAATCTCCAAATCCGAGTCTACATTAGGGTCATTATCACAGGGCTTGGGACACTCATCTTGAAAACTTAAACACGTCAACAACTCTGTTTCAGTTGAATATCTATGCAATGCAAGAGAGTGCTGGGGATTCATAAGACGATGGACGTAAGATAAACCCCTAACAGGTCCAGTTTTTTTTTATGTTTTACTGCAATTTTAACACTTTTTGATAACTGTCACACGAATGAAATGATCCATCATAGTTCAATAAACTAGGGGCCGTTTTCCCAAATGTGCAATTTTTCGCACAGTGTGGCCACGGAATGAGGGATCCATAAAAAAAATCAATCAATTCTGTGGTTATCAGTAGTTGTGTTTCCATAAGCACAGCATGGTTTTGATAATTGCCCATTTGCCTCCCGTACCGTGTCAAAAACTGGGCATATGGAAAATTACCCTAACAGAGATGGTTCAAGGATTTTACATTACAAAGGTCCATCTAGTTTTTGAGAGACACAAGTAAAAAAACCCACACCATACCTGAAAAATGAACAAACACCCTCCCCCCCCCCCCCATAAATATTAGATTAAATGGAGTTAAAGGGTGGGTGATGGGTAAGGTAATGTCATTCCCGCTCTTTTCCAAATGTATATCTGACTGAAGTAATTGATACTATAGATAACAGTAAAGGGCAACATATTTTTAATAAATGGTAAATGACAGATGATACCAGGGTCCCGTTCCACAAAGTGATCTTAGTCCTAAGATTACCGTAAATGCATAGCTCCCCTATGGACTTAACTTGATCATAGGACTACGATCGCTTCGTGGAACGGGGCCTGAGCATTAATTTATAGGATAGTATGATTTATGTTCTCTTCCTCCCCCACTGAACAAGTCTGATGTTGTATATGATATACAGGTACTATTTCACCATTATTTACTATGTCAGGTCTGTAACTTGAGGTTTGTATTAAAAATATTTTAGTTGTTCTTACATTTCACAGAGAAACTCACTAAAACGGGAGTTCAACCTCTGTGGAATTGGTATACAATTAGTCAATTAGTTACTTTGCTTCTGTGATAGACAGCTGTTTAAAAATAAAGAGGGACGGTGGGTGGGAAGAGAAAAAAAAAGGTATCAAAATTTATTAACGGCCTTGAAAAATGAAATAAAATTCAACATTTCAAGAAGTTAAAATTGTTTTAAGTTAATGAGACTTTTCTGTAACAAGAATGAATCCTAACAAATTTCAGAAAGATAATCAAGGATGCTGCTTAGCAAAACATTAAACTTAAGCTAAAGATGAAGCATTGGTTCGAACACAAAAAGCTATTCAGTTGGGGGAGTAAGGAGAGAGACACATATTAAAAAACAAAAAGAGGACAAATTGGTTTATATGGGTCAGGACTAGGTTATGGAAGAATGATTAAAATAAGTGAAAATAAAACTTTAAAAAAGAAAATAAGAGAAAATTCCCTAAACAAAGGAATGAGTATTACCACATATATTTAGTCCAAGAATGACCAGACATTAAACCTTGAACTTCTTCTGCTACCAAGATCATGATGTATTGTATTTAATTTCTTTAATTCTTTCACAGCCATACATTTTTACTGCAGTAAAATTAGTTTTGAGGCCAAAATTTCCCATGATTGTAAATGCCACACACTATTTTAAAACTGTCAAAACTTATTTCACGTGAAATCACATCAACATTATTTCTTCTGTATATCTCCCCCAATGTGTCATCAAGGTGGAAGTATATGTAGGTTGATGTATTTTAAATCTTCATGTCTTTGAGAGGAACATGTACTTTGAAGACAATCCATAGTGCTTTAACATATAGTCCTCAAAACTCAACCCCATGGCAATCGGCTATACCGTGGAGTTTTTCATTCTCCACAGGCTTTTTTTGCTGTGGACTGTATTAAGTGGGGTTTTCCCCAAGACATATATTTTTTTTGCCGTGGCCATTTTCTTAATTGCACGGGTTGAAACTTAAAGACTACCCAGCCATTCAAACCTAGAACACAGGTTCTTCCTCACTCCACAAATGTATTATTGCTGGTAGCAGACACATACAAGCTAATTTTCAACTGCCAAGGCATACATTTTAGTACACTCAACAAAATTAATTATGGGCCAGTATATTTAATTTTGGTGATTCTAGGTAATTCTTTGCCAATGGCATTATTTCAGCACATTTTGATCACAAATGACTGCTAAAACATTGTTTTTGACCCATGTTACACAGTGCAATTTCCATGCATTTATCAGGGTTCAACCTCAACGGTAGCCTAGGGCATTTTGGCTAACAATTTCTCACTCGGGCTACCAGATATTTAAACCTGGTAGTTCACTGGGCTACTAGATTTTAATTTGTTTTTGCACCTTCAGTTACTCTGCAGTCAACAAGATGCTTAAACACCTGAAAAAATAAACCCCTACCTAAAACATTTAAAGAAAAAATAAATGATTCTGCTTTTTTCTCTCTCTTTTTAAAAAAGTTTATTCAAATTATGGGCTACCAATTTTACTGAGGGCCACCAGATTTCATAACCTGGCCACCCAATGGGCTACCACTGAAAAAAGTTCAAAGGTCAAGGCCAATTTTATGAAAACGCGTGAAATGCGTATACAGCTAGAATTTGTTACGTTACCAGCCTCAGTGGCGTCGTGGTTAAGCAATCGGACATAAGGCTGGTAGGTATAGGGTTCGCAGCCCGGTACCTGCTCCCATCCAGAGCACGTTTTAATGACTCAATGGGTAGGTGTAAGGCCACTACACCCTCTTCTCTCTCACTAACCACTAACAACTAACAACTAACCCACTGTCCTGAACAGACAGTCCAGATAGATGAGGTGTGTGCCCAGGACAGTGTGCTTGAACTTTAATTGGATAGAAGCATGAAAATAAGTTGAAATGTTACATGTTGGTTTGTGAGGGTACCTGCCATTTTATTTGCTAAAAAATGTTGCTTAAAATAGTAAGTTTAACAACATGCCACAACATCAGAAAAACCTGTATGTATGCATTTATTTTTAAAACCATATTAAAAAAAAAACATCAATTGAAAATATCTAGTGGCCCTTAATAGTTTGTTTGAAAGTTTATGTTTAACAACACCATTAGAGCACATTGATTTAATAATCATAGGCTATTGGATATCAAACATTTGGTCATTTTGACTTATAGTCTTAGATAGGAAACCCACTACATGTTTCCATTAGTAGCAAGGGTTCTTTTATATGCACTATCCCACAGACAGGATAACATATACCACTTTTCAATTAGTAGCAAGGGATCTTTTATATGTACCACCCCACAGACAGGATAGAACATATCACAGCCTTTAATATACCAGTCGTGGTGCACTGGCTAAAGCGGGAAATAGCCCAAATGGGCCTACAAGCCCTTAATTAATTTTGCTGAGTATATTTAAGGTAGTTATGCACAGCAGATTACTAAATGTACCAATCGTATGCCCTTTCAACCATCCAAAATAGGAGTTATTTGTCTACATTATATTTGTGATTTTTAATTTTAATACTTAGAAATGAAAACCCAAAATTAAATAGACTGTCATCAGTTCATCTGTATTGCCCTAACTGAATACAACATAATTATATTTGTGTAACAGTTACCAGTATTGCTTCTACACCAAAACACAAGCAATGGGGCTAATGCAGCTGGGTATTATGATCGGTCATCTATTTGGCAACACACATATTTAATAACAGCATAATATATATACATTTAAAAAAATGATTTTATATTATATATTAATATGTTCAGTTTGTGCAACTGGGTTTCCAGTTAACAACAAAAACAAAAAAATGTTATGCATAAAGGTTATCTTAACTATGATTTGTCGTACAGAGGTAATACATATTTCTGCAAATATATACACTGTATATATATATAGCAAAACAACCATTCAAAATACAAAATGATTAAGATCTACTTAATACATTTGTTTAATCCTTCAGTCTCAACAATAATAAAATGGACAGAGAACAATAAGCTAGTCCTGAGGTTTAAAAAAAAAAAAATTGATGAGAAGGAAATAGTCTTCAAAAACCATAACAGGATATAATCTTGCTGTTTTAACATGACCAGACTACTAAATGAAAAAAGGTCACTTCAATGATCTGCAATTATGCATTAGAAAAAAGTAGGTCAAAGTGACCTAAATATCTCAATACAATGGTTAATACATGTGTATCAATAATCCACATCTGGTCACAATGAAGAGAAAGTGGTCGTACTTCAGATTAAACTCTTTGGCACTGTGGACTATTAAATCAGAATATATGGTGACACCTTCACTGAACAGTACTTTTGAGTTCACTTTAGCGTAACATTACAATGTGTTCAGTAATTTAACATTACAATACATTAAATTTTCGGGGACCAATAACATTATACATGAAGTTTCACAAGTTTTTCATTTACTGGCACAATAGTACTAACACTGGTTATTTAGATCTCAAAGTATCTCTTTTTAAAAAGAGTTCTGTTGACATCAAATAAAAATTTAATTTTAAACCAAACAAATTTTCACTGCTTTGTGCATTTGAAACATACATTAATATATGTTTAATGTTTAAAATATTATCCAAACGTTTCTCCTTTGTTAGTTTAAGTACTGTTACTTTAACCTTTACTTGTCAGGAGATGTGATGAGTTATTATTATTATTTAGAAAATTTGTTTCTATTTTTCATTTTTATTCATATTTACCTAGTACTAGCACAACAAACATAAAATTATTAAGTGCTTTACATAGTGGGACTGGGAACTGTTTACTCTTGAAAATATTACATCAGTGTCTGTTCAGGAAATCAAACAATTTGAGTGGTACCATCGCCCGTTACAATATCACATTCATCTAATGAGCAACTGCGACCGATCGCCCTCCTGAACACCGTACTGAATTTTCATTCTGTTCCATCTTATACAATATACCCTGGCATGACAATGACACCTGATGAAATCAGCCAAAGAAACGACCTAAATGGCTTTCAAATACGCAGAAGATTGTCATGCCCGTGTACCTGTTTATGTACGGCAATTCATTTATCCATTCCAAACATAAGTGCAGATAAATGTATGTCTATAAAGATCATCTCCAAGTAAAGGCCACATACTGTTAATCCACTGACTTGTGGCCGTTAAGGGGCGTTCTTATTACGTGATTAGTCGTACTGACTTGTCGCATGCGATCACGTTGCGTACTGTGAGAACATCTAAATCATAACAACTTTAATCTTACAGGTTCTGATTTTTGTTGGGCCGACAAATCGCATGTGACAAGTCGGTGCGAGAACGCCACTTTGCAGGCAAATCAGACTGTGTAACTCTACAATTAAACACAAATTTGTTATTTTTCATATTGATCAGCTGTTAATGACATGTAACATAACTTCTGAAAATAATTGTAACATGATAGAAATTGCTGTAAGTTAAAAATACACAGTGATGCAGTTTTCTAACATCATAAATAAAATACAGTGCACATTATTCTCCTACTAGTTTTAATAAAAGATGAAGAAATATGAAAACAAATCTGATAAAACAAAATTGATGCAGTAAGGTAAAGCTTGGATAACACATACAATGTTGATAGTGATCATGATGAAGTGAATGGTAGAAACAAACCCAACCGAGATCTAATTACTACATGAATTTAAGATGTCAGGGTGAAGATTGAAAATGAAGTGGAGATGTCAGTGACAATTCTTTAGCACCATTAAGGCTGGTTTATTTTATCTCTCAACTACATCAGGTTTTCATAATAATTTTACGATTTCAGACTTTTAAAAAACTCCAGTCATTAAATATGACTGATGTTCAACACATAAAATACCTCTTTTTGGGGTCTTTGTATCTGCTTTTTTAAAATCATAAAAAATATGCACATAAAGAATTTTTTACTTTTATTTTGGAATGATAAAACTGACAATGGATTTTTAAAAATCTGGGCCTAACCCAGAGTTAAATTTAATCAATGATTGAAAAATGCGTTGTTCAAACGTTGATTAGCTCTAACCATGAGTTAAATATACCCTAACCCAGGGTTAAGCAATTTAACTCATAGTTAGTGTTAATCAGTGATTAAGTTAACACAGGACAAGGACAAGAAATGTTTTTGGATAGCACTATTATTCTTTAATTTGAACAAAAATTCTGAGGTTTTTCATGTCTGGATGATGATTATTATTATTATTAAAAAATATTTAAATACAAAAATGTTTAAGATACTGAATTCATAAACTGAAAAATAACTTCATCAACTAAAGTGATGTTATTATCCGTGTTGGATTATTGTTAATCATCAAATAGAGTTATGTCCCTTGAGATATTCTGAAAACCTGATGTGGCTGTAGAAAAAATAAGAATAATTCTTGTTACGGCTTCACAACCTGGTTCCTCCTGCTTGTAATGCCGGGAATGGATTTCACCTACGACAAACAATGATGCACAGGAAACATTATTGCCGTCTTGTCCAAACCAGACCTATGCAAAAAAATAAATGTGTTACGAAGTAGTGAAAATGTCTTATTTCTGAATGAAGCTTAACAAGAAAACCATGCTGCATGATTTTTACCACACAGTATTTATTATCCAATGCAGTAGTAAGATCTTTGAGGTGTTCATCTGCTTAAGAAAAACAAAACGAAGAAGCAGCATCAAGAAAATCCTTCTGCTTAAAGGATCACGTGGCCATAATTATTTAAGAAAAAAATAAAATGTATTTTTGTGGAACGACACTTCAGCAAATACAGCAATTTGATGTCTAAGACATGATTGTTTCGACACTTGATTCAGAAAGAATAGCCAGGGATGTGAAATCAAGTGGCGTGGTTGCCCTGGGCACAAAATTCTGGACTGGTGGAAGGGACTTTGGGAGTGCTAACGGTCCATCGTTTAAGGCCGCAATACTTGCCTTGCCCCGGGCACTGGCAACCCATGCTACGCCACTAGTGATATCCATTTAAAAGTAAAACCTAAAATTGTTTCTAACAAGCTGAAATATAGTCTGTCCTATAACTAAATAAATATAATTTCTGAGCATGTCCGACCAAATCCAGTCTATTTTGTTAAAACCATTTTACACCCCAAAATACTGAAATCTGATATATTAAAAAAAATCTCTCTAGGTCTGGTTTGAACAAGATTATGGAAAGACAACTCTACCCAATCCATCTGGGGGAAGATAACTCATTCCACTTTCTAAACAAGGCAACAGATTCTTGCTGCAGTGAAATGAATGATTAATGACGTTCTATTTTAAGTAAAAAATATGGCACATTGTTATGCTTGGCATTTGGAAATAACAGATGAGGATCATGCCACATAACTTAGATTTCCAATGTGAAAATGTGCAGACCAGCAAGTTTTATTGGTGGGGTGGCAGGGAATCTAGTTCTGATAATATGGTCGTACTTTACCAACAATTAACGTCTATAGCTCACCATACATTTTCTTTCACTTTTCATTTATATAACAAAAAAGGAAAAATTCTATACTTGTTTTAATAAATTTCCACATTTTTACCCTGTTTGTAAAAGCAATTTTGTCCTCTCTTATACTATCAAAACTACCATTTTATATAAATTTAGTTGTAGATTATAAATGCATGGCTGCACTGAACTTTGACACTAAATCTCTATATAATGATATTAACAATCTATTCCGGGCTAAAGGAACTGGTAGTTTGTGCCCTCCTCTCCCATCCAACTGCATTGTGTATTATATATAAGAGAGAACAAATTCAAGAGCAAATACATGGTCTCCATGAATTACTGGTTAAGAAACAGTTGTATATGACTTTACCTAAGGGAAGACAATTCCATTTCTGTAGAAATGA
>JAECMU010105150.1:2425-14669 GCA_016106625.1 Dracogyra subfuscus
AAAAAAAAAAAGAACCTAAAAATAATTGAGAATAAAATATGATCTTTGGTGTTATTGTTAGTATGTTTGAAATTTAATTGTAAGCATTGTCTGTTATTTATTTTATGTTTATCTGGGTATGAACAAAAAAAAAATCATCCATTTTGCTGATTCACAGTTTATGGAAAGGTTTTTATTTTTTATACCAAAACGTGACAATAAATGTACAAGAAATAACAGACAATAAATGTATGTCAAAGGCTATGTTTTTTGGAGATCATTTTCTTTGCTAATTTATTTTTCTCCAATTAGATTTTTCGATATAATTAAATACATGGGTTGCCAAATTGTTTAACAAATGCAAAAACTTTAGCTATTTTCCAACAAAATATAAATTATTTCACGACAGTTTTTTGCCAATTTAAAGTAAAATCTGCCAAATATTTTTAAAATTTGCAGTTAACATATTTGGCGAGTGACATCTAGCTAGTCCTGCGTGTAAATAATGTGGTGATTTCTAAACAGGAAAACATAACATGTTGTTAATGTCATTTCTAACATGTTCATCACCGCTGCTACTCTTGTATTGCTTTTCTTTTGATTTTTAAAAATAGGCTGTGTTTTTTTGTTTTTTTAAATTGTCTCTGCAAATAGGTGTGTTTACTTGCCATGATTGTTGGATATCTGCAGGCTTCCAGACATTTTTTTCTTTGTTTGTGTCGGTCTTTTCTTAGTTTGTTGGACAAACAGCATCAATTGTGGAAGGAAGTATTGAGTGACATTCCGTGTTGTGCTGGGTCTGTGGCAGGTCACACTGGTGTACAGACCACTGCTGTGTTGCAGTACAGCATTGTGCACCTATATATCTCTTGTGTATCAGCCTGTGTTAAGTCTTGTTTGAACTGGGACCTCGAATGTCAAGTGAGGCTCTTTTTTTCATCACCACTGTCCTATTACAATAGGAAATGATTAGCAGGCATTGATCCCTGGAAACCCAACTGATTATGTCAGACAGATCTGAGACTGTTTTTTTTCTCTTTTCTTTTTCTCTCTCCCTTTTTTGTGTGTGCACAAACACTAGCAGAGTTGAGGAATATTGACTGCTCCATTAGTTGGTGTTGTGATTAGTCCATCATTAGTTCAGTCTGTGATCAGTTCTCAACTGTCAGAGTTTGTGCCTAGGAGAGATGTGCTTGAACCTTAATTGGATATATATAGGCACATTAATATGTTATCCTGTTTTATCCTATCAACTGTTGTTGCAGATGATCAGATTTGAAGATTGTGTAGGTAATGCATTTACCACTATTACATAACACAGAATGGACTGATTGAAATTGGATCCTACCATATCCACTACAGTACTGGACATTGGTTTTAAAAGATAGTTACAAAGTACACATTCATGTAAGTGCAGTGGATTGTTGTGTCAGATTTGTCTATCACATTGTGAATAGGGATGTACTATATGAGCATTTATGTGCATGATTTATGTAACTTGTGAATTGTTTTATTCACTGAAGTTTTAAATTGAGTTGAAAACTGTTTTGGTGTAGTGATATCTTGTGTAATTGTATCATGTAGTTATCTGGGTAAATGGACAAATCCCCACTGGACAATTCCCCACTCCACACATTAGTATTGACATATATTATACCACACTTAGAACAGAATTGGTATTTTTTATTAAACATTTCATTCATACAAAACCAACAATAATTTTCATTAGTATCGACATAAAACTGCTTGATTTACTTAAATCTTACAAAATGGCCAATGCCCTTATAAGTACGTCTGGGACAGTCTTGATAAACATGTAAAAGACACTTATAAATTTTATTTTTTTTAAATTCAATTGCTTTTAATGATTTTAATTTTTAAAAAAGAAAGAAATTAAGAGTGGGGAATTGTCAAAAATTGTCATTATGGAGTGGGGAATTGTCCAAGTGGGTCATTGTCCAGTGTGGAATTTTCCGAGTGGGGAATTGTCCTGGATTCAGTTATCTGCGGTGGTTGTGTAATGAACCTCCACACAGACTCGTTGGAATGTGTTCTTTCCAATCTGTCCTTCATGACAACTACCATCAACAATCCAAATTATGTTTGGTAATGACAAACCTGCAGATAATCGTATAAATTTGAACTCTTTTGAAATTAGACACTGTATTTCATGTATTTTAATAAATATTAAAAAGCAGTTATACAATAATCTTTCTGAAAATTGTAAGAATGTATCAATTAATTTTTTTTGTTTTTTAAGAGCACATAAGTTTACCCATCATACCCTCTGTTAGAAACTCTGGTATGGAAAGAATTTTCTACATTTTGCAGAGCTCTACTGTACATGAAATTAAATTCTAGTTTTGAAGTTAAGGTTTGTTTTAGAGCATATTGATTAAGGTGTTTTTTAAATTACGACATCACTAGAACATACTGATTTACTAATCATCAGCTATTGAATGGCCATTCTAGTATTTATTTATTTTTTGACTATCCAGTAAACAGGAACATTTCTTATGCTTAAAAGTCTGTTAACAATGAATGCATAAAAAAACCTTTATATTCGCACATCTGTGGTTCATCGCTTTTAGCTTTTATATTCAATGTCTATAATCAGTCAATATGTATATTAACTGAAATTTCCAGTCAATATGTATATTGACTGATTCACTCAGGCAATGTACGTATTGATTGAAAATTTCAGTCAATATACATATTGACTGAAAAATTAGACTGATTTATAGACAGATTAACTGACTGCTTAATTAAAGAAAATGAGTCGTGCTAAGGTGTACTTAGTGTTTTATTGACAGATCATGTTAACATATCCTATATTGGTGAGAGTCATGCGAGTCTACAGTTCAGTTCTTGTTAGCACATGTAATACTGGAGTGGCACCTGCTGTTGCATTTCACACCTGACTTGAAACATTTACATTGGTTTGTCCGACATTATTTGCCACTAGCTGCATAGTTGCATTTTGCATAGCCCTGACCACTGCACCTGGACTCACTCTGCACTGCCTGACGTAGACCAACCTCACCGTCTCCAGACATGTCCTCAATGCTATGCAACTGCTGGGTACACAAATTGAATTAGTTTCTGCTATAGCGTCCCTTAAGGATCCCTGCCCAAACAGCTACTCAATACAGGTCATTTTCATCTCTTTCCACATTGACACCCATGATATTGCAAGGGTCACCTTTCCCATGATCAACAAAAGGAATTAACTTTTCCATGTCACCATACTGCAATATCTCATAGTGGCCAAGGATGTAATATTGACGAGGAGATTTACTCTTAGCAGAACAAGCTTCTTTAAGTTCTTCAAGTAAAGAGAAATACTCTGTCTTCGTCCATAATAATGACTTGTTGTCAGATTCTCTCTTCTTCACTAGTTGCTCAAGAAAGGAATCTTCCATCGAGTTGGGCAATTGCAAGAGTTGACCGAGCAATGTTACATTATTGCTGGCCACTTTCTTTTATAGATCACTGGCAACAATGTTTTGACATGAAAACTCTCTGGTTTCTTAAATGTTTCCTTGTTTTGATAATAGGACTGGTTATGGTAGGTCTCTGCGGCCTTTTGTTTGACTATCTAAGAAGGAATCAGCCTGTGGCTTCCAATCTGTTGTGTAAACATACGTAAACCTTTGTTTACATCCGAAGGAATCAAACTGTGGCTTCCAATCTATTGTAAAACATATGTAAATAGTATCTACATATCAACTAATTAACGGTCTCTAATCTGTTAAGATTATGTGATTAAGAAGGCATCAGTAGATGAACTCAATAGATTAAATTAGTGAGAATAATTCATTTCAGTCAATCTGTCTATAAATCAGGCTACTTTTTCAGTCAATATGGACCGGCCTCGGTGGCCTAGCGGTTAAGTCACCGGACAAAAGTCTGGTAGGTACTGGGTTCGCAGCCCAGTACCGGCTCCCACCCAGAGCAAGTTTTTAAGGACTCATTGGGTAGATGTATGGCCGCTACACCCTCTTTTCTCTTTCACTAACAATAACAACTAACCACTAATTTCTATTCTGTCCTGGACAGACAGCTCAGATAGCTGAGGTGTGTGCCCAAGACAGGCGTGTGCTATAACAGCTTGCTCTGAATGTGCACGTTAAACAAAAAAGTAAAAGTAAAAGTCAATATGTATACTGACTGAAATGTATACGGACTGAAATTTTCAGTCAGTATGTACATTGCCTGAGGAAATCAGTCAATATACACATTGACTGAAAATGTCAGTCAGTATACATATTGACTGATTATAGACATTGACTGTAACATATGTATATGTTTCTAAAATATGTACATGTAACTTGTTGCCAGGAAAAGAAACAATTTGATTAATATTAAAAAGAAAATGGCTTGGCCTTATTGATCTGGCATGTGCCAGACCATGTAACAGGCACAAATATTCATTCAACATACTCCTTTTTAACAGAATTTCTAAGAGTTAAGTGAACCCAATAACCCATGTATCAGATGAAAAAGGACAACGTAAAAATAACAGTTTTCAGAGTTCTCAAAGGTTTCTTTTTTTATAAACTTGTTTAAACTTTTATTGTTGATGAAAATGCTTCTTAATTGTGAAAATAAACCTTATAAATGAACAATGAACAATACCTTTGTAGATTATGAAAAATTATACCTTGTGTTCCAGAAACCTAATAACCACTGAGTAAGCACTGTGTACACTTAACATTTCTTCTCGTTTTAATCCTTCATGATTTAACACATGAGTTGTCTGTGATGCACAAGTTACAATGTAGCTACAAGTGCAATGGCTGTAAATAACGTTTAGTCAAAAAAGATGTTAAAATCTAGTTTTAGAGGATATGTAAGATTTAGAATAATATATTCGTGTCTGTTAGATACATTTTAGCTTTTGCTTGTTAGATACATTTTAAAACAATTTATTGTGAGATAAATGGTATCTGATGGCCACTCATGTATTATTAATAGCTCAAAATCCAAGATATGACCATGGGGGAATGTTCAAAGATTAAAGTGATTTTAAACAAATCTTCCTTTCTTTTTCTTGTCAATTATTTTAGATAAACATTTTTGCTTTCAGTAATTGCTTTTACTGTACATACATTATATATACACATGTATATATAAAGATGACATTATACCCTGCCTTTGAACACTGGTTTTTGTTCTCGTAAGACAAGTTTCTGTAACTGGTGTAAGTGATCACACTTAGGCTAGGAATGTAAACACTCGGACAGCGTGTTTAAAAGTTCCAGGTGACAGACGGTGCGAAATGCCTTGTTACAGATGACGGCATACGATTACCTGCCAGGTGGTGTAAAAAGATAGCCCCAGTTTTGTATTCATGAAACTGGACTAAGAAATCAATGGTGTGTTGAAATGGGTCACGTGTGTCTGTCTGTAACAAAGGTAAAACTGCAGTTTGTACAGTACACTGTGTATATGTAGGTGCTAATTGGTTGTGGTTGAACATTGGCTACAGTTAGCTACACGGTATATAAGCTTGTATCCCTGTATGTGTTTTTGTGTGGTTCGTATGCTTATAACTCTTTAATTCTGAGTTAACTAAATATGTGAAATAGTTCTGTGTACATAAGTACTGAGCTAGATATCTACATGTGTATATTATTTATTTAAGAGTATAGGATTAAGTAACAATTCATTATCTGAAGGAATTTTCATACACATATACATGTAGTTTCATAATATGTAAGATGAGTATATAAATATAACATTGTGAAATGGAGATGCCGTTTTGCTTGACAGTATGTATAGTACTTGAGCCTTTTCATCATTTTCAGACTAAATTATCATGTACAGTATACTGCATGTCGCAACTTTACCACCTACTGTTTTAGTGTTATTGATGAAACTTAGTTATTGCAAGTTTAAATTTGAAGGAAAGCGGAGTGGAATATTTTACAGCACTTTACATTTGCTATGGCTATGAATTACATGTACCTGTAAGTGTGTAACAAATGGCTATTTTGACACTGCTAAATAAATTTTCTGTTAGATAATCACTTACAGGTACCATGTCCTTTAATATGCCAACCACATACAGGAGTGGTTAGGTCATGTGTGGTGAGTGTGGTGCCCACACCTGGGGTGACTCTTAAGATCGATCCTTCTAACAGCCCCATCCAGTGTTCCACGACTGCTTTTTCAAAATGCATGGTATGTGATGTCCTGCTAGAGAAAATACATGGATAATTTGCTGCAGATCTACATGTAGCTGATCCCATATTAGGATGGTAATGCAGTAATTGCTACCATTATGATTTTCTTTTTAATACTTGAATCCTTTATGTATTTTTACTTTCAACATACATGTACATGCATGTACATGTATATACATGTATATACATGTATATATCAGGGGTGGGAATTCTCAGATCAGCTGTTTTCCTTTCATGGAACATTGCATTTCCATGCATTTTATTCGTTCTGTCCTACAAAATGAGTCGGATGGCACAGACTTTTAACCTAGAATTTCAAGAATTTCCCGGACCCCTCTAGATTTCTTTTTTTATAATGTGTTTACAGTTCACCAGTTCCCACCCCTGATCTGTGCATTAATAATTTCAAGTTTGTTTCTATGTCTATATTTAAAACAGAATTTTTAAATTTCAGATGAAACCAAAAATTGGACAATATGTGAAAGCACTACATGACTTTGACACCCATGAGAAGGGGGAGATAACTCTGAGGGCAGGCGATGTGATACGGATCACCAATGTTGTGGACGACAATTGGCTTTGTGGCCAACTGGACTGCTTTGAGGGCAACTTTCCATCCAACTTTGTGGAGAGTATCTCATTGCCAAATGTCGAGCCCGGCCAGAAAATATTTGTGGCAATAGATGAGTTCCCAGCAGATGAAGCTGGAGATTTGGCTTTAAACACAGGTTTGAGTTTTAGCTCATTTGTGTGTGTGTGTGTGTTTGTGTGTGTGTTTGTGTGTGTGCAACCATTGGGCAGTTTCAGGTCTTTCCATAAGATGTGAGTAGCTGCTTATGCTCGCCTCTTACTCGCCCAATGATGGAAAGTGGGGAGTGTTATTATACTGGTCTTTCATCATTTACCTTTGTTGCTTCCGTGTTGCAAACAGAGGCCAGACTCGGGATAGGTGTGTTCGAAACCCTAGTGCTATATGAACACGTTAAAAAAGTTACTAAATTAAGCAAAGCAAACAGTCTTGAATTTCCAGTTATAGCCATTGTTTCTATACATTTGGACAGATAATTTTAGACCTTGCACTACCTAAAATCAGCACAGAAATTCTTGTAGTATATTTGGATCCGCACATTATTTTCTAGTGATTTAATTAACACAGAACCACAGAACTACAACCCCCTACCCCCAAAAAAAGAAAAAAGAAAAAAAGGAAAATAAAAGAATGAGAACAAACAACAACATATTACTGCAGACAAACCACAACAATCAGCAAATTTCGACAACTTGTCAAGCATTATTATATTTGCATGGTTCCTTATACCCTTTATACACATGTACGTGTAGTAGATAGAAACAGAATAACCAGTTGTAAAGAAAGAAATAAATGTTTTATTTAACGATGCACTCAACACATTTTGTTGACGGTTATATGACATCAAACATATGGTTAAGGACCACACATATATTGAGAGAGGAAACCCGCTGTTGCCACTTAATGGGCTACTCTTTTCGATTAGCAGCAAGGGATCTTTTATATGCACCATCTCACAGAAAGGGTATACTTACCACAGCCATTGATATACCAGTCATGGTGCACTGGCTGGAACAAGAAATAGCCCAATGGGCCCATCGTTGGGTATCGATCCCAGACCATCTGCGCAAGTGCTTTACCACTGAGCTCCATCCCAATCCCTAACCAGTTGTTTTGCCATGTTGTTTATTACACGAGTTTATAATGAGCAAGAATATTATACAACGAGTGGTATAGATCTGGCACACTATAGACAAGGCAGATATATAATATTGCAAAACAACTGGTATGTGGTTCTGTATTTATTACATAATTATCACCTTTCTATATTACGATTTAAATTACATAACATCTGGAAAGTGGGTTGAATTTTATGGAATTGACAAAATGCCAAGTGTCCTGGATAGGGACATGATGTTATTCAGGTACAGTATCGCATATAAATATTGTTTTATTGCACTGTCAGAATTGTCTATACTATAGTAAGATTAAATGGGGATGTAATGAAATAGTAGTATGGCAGATACATGATTGTGTATCTCTTGAACAAGCAAGCAAGTTGTTTTTTAATCACTTAAAAACTCCTGTATAGCCTATTAAGGTATGTGTGCATTATATTTTGTGAAAATTATTGGTAGGATGTAATGAAATAGGTTACGCAAGGTATAATACATTTATTTTTGTATAGAAACTACACCTTCACTCACGGTTAGAAAAAACAGATGTTTTGCTTTCATGTGAATGGATTGCAGCTGCATAACATAACACTGTTACTTAACATTTCATGAAAAATGTAGACACATATGTACTAAATAAACATCAGTGTATTGTGTTAATGTGCAATGACTACATGTTGTACATAATATATACATGTAGGTATTTCTAGCCTGTTAAACAAACTTGCTATATTTAATAGTTAACATGTAGGTGTAACAGCAGGGATTTTAGAATTTTTATAAAATCTACTAGCCATGGTATCAGTGATTTAAAAAATGTACTAGCCATGATTAGAAGTTCTCTAACCCTACTTTACTAAATAATAGTAATAGTAATAATCAAATACATGTATGTCACCTAAAAAAGGAGATAGAGCTTAAAAACACTTAACATTGAGTGGGTGGGGGGGGGGGTAGGGGTGGTTGGCGTTGGGGTAGGATAATTCATATTTACAAAATAGTAATTGTATAAAATTGTGTAGCATCATGAAACATAGTTTAATACTAAATTTGTGACTGCTATACATCGATAAATTCTAAAACAATACCAATTCTTATAATTACAAACGCACAACTTACTTAGTTAAAACTACACATTATTCATAAACCAGTTTCTGACATTCTTCCCATGATCAACTTTATGTAATGATGTCCCATTTGACGTATTGAAATAATTTTCTGAGGTATTTACTTTAAAATCCTTTACTACACTATGGTACACAATATTATGCAATTTGTGACAGTTGTACATTGATAAATTCATTAGAAAAAGGCAGGAGCTTGTGCAGAGGGTGGTCGAACCCTCCCCTTGATCAAGCAGATGTTCTCTTTTTTTCAGTAGTTTCCAGGGAAACATGTCCTAACCCATCATACATTTTGCTAGCCACCACTACCTTGTAAAATTTATGCCTGAACACACCATATTTAGTTAAAATACACATAAATCATGTCCAAGCTGTTCTAATTATGTCATTTTCTGAGGTCTATCACAGGATAACATTCAGTTTTTCTTTGACATCGTCCAATCAGAATTAAGAAAATCATATAAACGTGGAAATTTTATACTTGTTTATATATATGTATATATATCTTGTTTTTGGTTAACTAGTCTTAAGATATGGTAATCATATAAGCATTAATTACAATACATATCCCCTCCCTAAATTCAGGGGACATAACTATGATAAATAGGTAAGTCACCTTAAAAGTTGAACTTGATCTGTACATTACAAAGCTATATACAAAATTTCATTGCAGTACCTTCAGGCATTGGCAAAAAAAGAAAATTGCCCCCAAAAACTAAATTACCCCCCCCCCCCCAAGTGCTAAAAACTAATTTTCATATCTTCTACAACAAAGGGCCATAACTCTGTGAAAAATAGGTAGATTGCCATGAAAGTCAAACTTTATCAACATTTCAGCTCAGTATCCTAAAAAAGCATTGCCAAAAAATGGCCGGGAATTTTTTTCTTCATATTTCCTTCATTCAAGGGCCATTAATAGGGATGTAATGATATACTCAAATATACAGCGATCTGTTTCATTGTTGCATTTATATCATCACTAGCTGTACATGTACAATGTATGCAATGCTAACTGTACAATTAATATTTGTAATTCACACTAATTGAACTACAGTACTGATTCGATTGTTTTGATAATGCCCAGACTGGTTTTTTATTCAATCAAGCAGGTGTATCTTGATTTTGCTTCTGTCAAAATAACTGTGGGACATCGCACAATCTCATTCAACCAGCTGTACGAGTTACTTTCCTAACGTGAGAATCATGGGAGAGTATATTTTGTTTGTGTATGCAATGTAACGTCAGTATGTACAAACATTTAAATAGTTGATTAAAGCAAAATAAAACTAAAATTCAAATAATGAGAATGAAAAGACAAGATCTAGGGCAGAGGACATTACTGGGTTAATGACTACCTTCTTGCATAGTGGAAACTTTGTAGTGTGTTTTGTCCTCATCTAAGCCATATAGTCAAACATCTCTTATTCATCCCAGCAATGTGCAAGTGTGCCTAGGGAGCATGTGTTCAACACTGCTGGAGATGTAGTAAAACACGGAGAGCTGCTCTCTCCTATGAAAATATGGACATGTTAATGTTCCTTGAAAAGAATGTGATTCTGGACTAAGCAATAGATTGATGAGTTTTTAGTTAAAAAACAAAACAAAAAAACAAATACTGTTCTTCCTTTTTACAAAACCTTCTTACTTTTGTATTGATGGACGTGAATGCATATTTGTATTCACCACCTCATAATTATGATATGTATCATATATACTACAAGGGCATATGGTTTCATTAATTGTGATGATGGATTCTGACATACATGTATGTTGTGTAACACATGTCTGTTTACTAGTCCCCTACCTGTCCAACTGAAAGGGTCTATAGGTTTTGTCTCATCCTTCTGTCCATCTGTCTGTCTATCTGTTTGTCCATCTGCTCCACAGTTATATTTTTGGTTGTTTGTTTTTCACAATAGCCTACCTCAACATATGGAACTTTGTGTACTTTTACAGATAACGTTTGACTTGCATGGTGATATACTAATTTTGCACAGAGTTATGACCCTTGAAGCTAGGACATAAATATTGTGTTGGACCTGGTGGTGGTGTGTGTGTGTGGGGGGGAGACATGTATTGCTTTAGCTGCACTCTCAGAATGCTTCTTCATTAGGGGCGAGACGTAGCCCAGTGGTACAGCGCTCGCTCGATGCGCGGTTGGTCTGGGATCGATCCCCGTCGGTGGGCCCATTGGGCTATTTCTCGTCACAGCCAGTGCACCACGACTGGTATACCAAAGGCCGTGGTATTTGCTATCCTGTCTGTGGGATGGTGCATATAAAAGATCCCTTGCTGCTAATCGGAAAGAGTAGCCCATAAAGTTGCGACAGCGGGTTTCCTCTCTCAATATCTGTGTGGTCCGTAACCATATGTCTGATGCCATATAACCGTAAATAAAATGTGTTGAGTGCGTCGTTAAATAAAACATTTCTTTCTTTCTTTTTTCTTTGAGTCGGTCTAGGATCGATCCCCGTCAGCTAACCACTGTTTTTTTTCTCGACATAACCATGTCCGATGCCGATATAACCGTAATTATAATGTGTTGAGTGCGTCGTTAAAAAAATAAAAAATAAATTAAAAAATATAAATATCTTTTTTCTTTGCTTCTTCATTTTTCACAGAGTTATACGGAAATTTGTTTGACCCAGTAGGGACCATGTATTACTTTAGCATTACTTTCAGAAGGCTTGTTAATATTAAAATGTTGAAAATTATTCACTGATATTTTTACTGGCAACATGCTCCATAACATGTTATGACCCTAATGTAGCATACAGAAATGTGCAAAACTGCTCTGTTAATGATATTGGAATGTTATAATTATTGTAACAAAGGTAATAATAACAATATTGAAGGTATGAATAGATTGGAAACACTGTTACAGATGCAAAATTTTGCAACAGTATGATTCAATTAATCATTTTAAATAATTATAAAATCATTTGTGAATGCCTCATTTAATCCCATTTATATGTGGTGTCTGGAGTGTTAATCACTAAGGATAAATTACTGTAGATCAGATAGGACATGTACCTTGTAATCGGTCTCAGTGGCATCGTGGTTAAGCCATCAGACTACAGGCTGGTAGGTACAGGGTTCGCAGCCCAGTACTGGCTCCCACCCATAGCGAGTTCATAAGGACATAATGGGTAGGTGTAAGGCCACTACACCCTTTTCTCTCTCACTAACAATTAGCAAAGTTTATCCACCCTGTCCTGGACAGACAGCCCAGATTGCTGAGGTGCATGT
>JAECMU010105157.1:1468-12692 GCA_016106625.1 Dracogyra subfuscus
ACTTTACCACTGGGCTACGTCCCACACATTTCAGTGAAACTCGCTATGTATTTTAATGAAAAGTGACCTTTTATATGCACTTTCCCACATTCAAGACAACAGCACACACCATATCCTTTGCTATATGGTACCAATAGTGGAACACTGGTTGGGGTGGGAAAACCTCAATTCAATCGCCTCAGCTGAGCAGTCTACCTGGTTGGATTCTGCCTCTTTCTCCTGTCAGGACAATTAAGATGCATGCAATTGGTGGACAGGAAAAGTTATTTTGTTTTGTTTAACAACACTACTAGAGCATATTGATTTATTAGTCATCAGCTATTGGAACTCAAACATTTGGTAATTCTGACAGTCTTAGAGGAACCTCGCAACATTTTTCCATTAAAAGGGATCTTTTTAAATGTATTTTCCCACAGACAAGACAACACCATACATACCATGGCCTTTGATATATAGTACCAGTCATGGTGCACTGGTTAGAATTGGGAAATGGGTCCACTTAAATGGTTTGATCCCGCAATGATGGAACCACTGAGCACTCTACCAAATTAGCTCCAGTGTTAGGACAAGATACATGTAATTTGTGGAGGAGTGACCAAGGCTATGTTCATTGTGTCTAAAAATAATAAAGGTCACTTGGTTTTATAGGCAAGTCATCCATCCCATCATTCAAGTTATGATTTTAGTATTTCAGTAAGTATGTTTTTAAACTAGATACTATGAACTTCATAGTATAAAGTGTACATACCATTAGAAGGTTAATCTTTCTATTTTTGTTGCTTTATGTAGTCATTTTTAAGATTACCTCAAGCAACTTCATTGCATAGTTATATTAGTTTCTAGGTCATGAAATGAAGGAAGGCAGGAAATGATTCTATTTAATGACACACTTAATTTATTTTTATATAGTGTCAGACATATGGTTAAGGACCACACAGATAGAGGAAATCCGCTGTTGCCACTTCATGGACTACTCTCTTTGATTAGGAGCAAGGAATCATTTACATGCACCATCCCAGACAGATGGTAAATACCACAACCTTTGTTACGCCAGTTGTGAAGCACTGGCTGGAAGGACAAATAGCCCAATGGAGCCACCGATGGAGATCGATCCTAAACAAACTTTACCACTGGGTTACCCCAGGTCATGAAATGAGGATATATACAAATATTGCAGAGTTTTGAAAACCCCTCACTGTACAGGCATAAATTCAAGGGGTGGGTGGTAAGGGTGGGCACTCCACCTCAAACTACAGTCTTTTTAAATAGGAGAGACATAATGTTCATCATGTTTAGCTGCGGGTTTCTGGAGAAGAAGCCATGTATATAATACATGTTAGTAATAATGTAGGTGCCCTTTTTCGCTTGCACCTATTCTCTACTTGTACCTCCACCCCTATAGCCAGAGGTTAAACAAGGGCACGAAACAAGATTGGATGATGTTTTGTTTTAGTATTAAAAATATGTCTGACTAATCAATGTGTTGATATATGAAGATGTGTTTTTAAACTGATGGTACTGCTTTAAACAATTTTGATAAGACCAACACAGATGAATGTAAAAATATTTTTATTCTTCAATATACAAACGGTAACATTTAGTAGAAATATATTTTTAGAAGGTAGAAATTCCCTATATACATAAAACCCGATTACTTGAATTTAATTTTTTAATATATATATAAAGTTAATTTAGTAAACCTTTGAAAAACACTAATTAAGCAAACATATTTCATTTTTATACATACATAACATCTAATAAAACCAGATTAACAACAAAATCTGCCCTATGAACAGTCATGAAGATTATTATTAGATTAAATAACAGAAGTATGACATTTTTTCATGCACCCATACCTACTTTTAAAAAATAAGTGCTCTATATTCAGGTATCCAAATTATGCGCTGCTACATTATCAAGCAAAACACATTGGTAATCAATACCTTTGAGAGAGAGAGACAGACAGAGAGAGAGAGAGAGACAGACAACCCACTGCCTCTACTTGGCCTACTCCAACTATAAAAGAAACAACAGATCATTTATATGTATTTTCCTAGAGAGAGAGAGAAAAAGAGGGAGGGTGGGAGGGAGGAGAGGCGAGGAGAGAGAGATACAAGAGAAAGAGAGAGACGGAGAGAGAGAGATCCCACTGCCTCTACTTAGCCTACTCCAACTATAAAAACAGCAAGAGATCATTTTTATGTATTTTCCCATAAGCAGAACAATACATACCACAACCTCAAAGGTGACTGATCATGTGACCCATTGTATCTCAGGTGTGTGCTCTACCACTGAGCCACATGTCGTTCGAGTGGCAGGTCGGTATAATAAAGAGAAATATCACTTGGCTGTTGGTCTGTTAACACTTGCTGTTTATGAAACATGTCATCCGTTTTGTGTTCGATGCACAAATTTGTTTATTCTGCTTTATATTTGACTGTGTCAGATGTGTAAAAGTACACAAACGTAAATGCCAGTAAACAAAGACATACATGAAAATCATGCAGGGCTAGTTCTGGCATTCGCTAATTTAGCCAACTTTGAAAGCAGTTGGCAAATTTTATTTTAATTTGGTAAAATAATTTAATGTAATAAATGACATTTTAAAGAAAATAACTGTTGATTTCTACAATTTATGAAGTTTAATAGACAATTTGGCGAAATATTTTGCTCATCCAGAGTTAA
The DNA here is from genome assembly GCA_016106625.1 of Dracogyra subfuscus. Lineage (NCBI taxonomy): Eukaryota > Metazoa > Mollusca > Gastropoda > Neomphalida > Peltospiridae > Dracogyra > Dracogyra subfuscus. The sequence continues at coordinate 4,154 of JAECMU010105157.1, forward strand.
CCCTGTCATGTATTCCCTAATCATGTGTGACTTTTGAAAATGGCCACATAAACTGAATTTATGATAAAAGCAGATGTTTACGCACATGCATATGTCATATTATGTCAGTGTTTAAGACTTAAATAAATACATGCTTATCAGTTTTCACAAATCTAGCCTACAATTTTTGTGCCTTAATATATACAAATGTATATATATGTCCAATGAAACCCATCTATGCTGGCACCTATTGAACCAAGTAAAAAGTCTGGTTTTAAGGGGTATCCAGTTTAGAGAGGTTCTTTTCTGTACGTGTATCTAAACAGTATTCGAGATTAATGGTATCCCAATATCCAGGGGATACCAGAATTTAATTTTGGATACCAGACTTCAATAACCCAGTATTCCACCGGGATATCATATAATGTTGGTGTGTTTTTTTAATCCTGCATTTTTAATTTTTTCGCTGAAACAATTAAAGTAGTAAGTTACTGGTGAAGTTAAGTAACATCCAAGTTTATTTATGAATTTCATTTAAATGGGATACTATATTCTCAGGTGGGATACCAGATTTTGAAATGTTAGTATCCAACTGGAATACTGCTAAAAAACTTTTTATCTCGAACACTGGGACTGAATAACATCTGTTCTGGAGACAATTCTGATTAATCAAGGGTCTGGTTTTGAGAGGTTTCACTATATATGAATTTTTTTTTATTTTTAAAAAGGTGACTAAATTAGCTTAAGCGACAAGTATGAGGGAAGGGATAAGAATATTTCTTTAACAGCATGTCAGCACATTTTAAACAATGGCAATAAAGTTTCCCAACAAATGGTTTTCTAACACTTGATCTAGAGATGCCGTCACATACAAGTACCAAAAATGTTATGACCTTAACAAAAACTGTGATATGAGAGGAAGGTGATCGGAAGGCATCATCTGATTGGGCATTGTGCCCAGTTTATTTATCTCCCTGCTCGACATCAATCCGTATCGTGCGAGAAGCACCAGCTTTCCTTCCTGCACAGTTTCCGGTCTCCATCTTCCCCGATCCTTAGACCTGATCTTCTTGTACACGTTATAGAATATATAGTCCACCGTACAGGATGCCCTACTATGTTGAGTGGTCACCTCAGGAACACGGCATTTTAGACGTTCAATATAATGGTTGTAGGAAGACACAAAGTTGAAGGAATGTCCGACCTGACCAGCTGCATGTGTTCCAAGTTGATCAGACCCAAGCTGACCTGACCCAAGTTGACCTGACCCAAGTTGAACTGACCCTAGACGACCTGACCCAAGATGATCTGATCCAAGATGACCAGACCCAATAGTCTTGTTACTGTGTTCACAACTCTTACTATGGACTTCAGAATTTGCTGCAACGTGGTGAACTGATGTCCATTTGTTTTTGTATGCAGCTGCATGTTTTGAAATACCAGTAGTAGAACCTATAGATATTTCACCGATGTCTGGAGGCTTCCTCCAAGCTGAAACGTTTGCATTATTACCATCAGTGCTATTACCTCTCTCTCCACTGAATCCATCTGCTTTTACCCGCTCATCAATTCTTTCTTTCACGGCCATGTACTGGCAGTGATCACTGATATTCAACTTTGCACACAAATCACGACTGATGTAATTATCTTTTCCGTACGCACCTTCCTTCTGACCCGACAGTTCATTACAGGCTAGTCCCTCAAAGTGCAGATAGCCCTGACAAATCATCTTATAGAGGTGACTGTATGGTTCCAGATTAAAATCGCCACAGAGAATTACGGGCACATATGTCCCGTCCGACGACCTCGCACATCTGTCGAGTTCGGCAAATAACACCATGAGTTGTCCCATCTTGACGTCGCCTCTCCGTGGGTTGAAGAGGAGATGGGTGGTCGCGACGCATATCTTCTTGACACTGCCCATGTAAAACCTGGATCTCGGTCTCAGTTCTAGTATCACGGCAATGTTGTCTCTGTCCAGCAGACCCCCGCGTTTGAACTCCACGTTGTGCGACTTGATCAAGCTGAACTTGTGTCGTTTGAAGAAAATTGCACAGCCATCGCATTTGTCTCCGGTTCTCTTGAGGTACACACCATCGTAACCTGCAAACAAAAAAACACTTCTTTGTACATTACTGATTTTACTACAGTTCTCTAATTCATAAATAAATTTATCCACATAGTTCAAGATATTCAGGGAAATATAACCAGTAAGACTCATGTGTGTCAAAATGATTTCACGTGCACAACGAATGACGTAATTTTGTGAAGCGACATTATAACTTAATATGTGGCTTCTCCAGTTTAAACGTCATTTTGTAGTTTCTTTTTAGTTAGGTTTAAAAAGTTTTGACATGGTACTAGATTCTTATTCATGAAAATTATATTTTGGATAATAAAGAAATTATGACACTCGTGTAAATCATTCAGGTAATACAATAATCCTGACACTTGTTTCGTAAAATCGGTATGAAACACAAGCTCGTATAATAATCTCTCTATACAGGTTTTCTATCTTTATCGTGACATAAAAGGTTATTTATATATACTGTACTAAAATGAATGATTTAAAGAATATATTTATTGAAAATGTACTCTGAAATACTCGAGTTGAGAAGGGCTTATATCATGTGACTAATATTTTTGGTCAACGATCGGAAATATAGAAATTTATCTAGTATAAGATCTCACCAATTTATGTTGTGATTGCAGGATAAATGATAATTGTGACACCTGGACATTCAAAAGGCAGCAACACAAGTGTTCTGTGCATATTCTTACCCTGATTTTGCAATTCGGGATTAATAAAGTTTGAGTAATGATTGCCTTGGACCTCCTGTAGACAGACCACCTGTAATGTAAATGAAAATAAATTCACAAGATTAAATATACATGTTACATCATGTAGAGCCTGTATCAATTTTTGTTAAATTATAGATAATTAAACCTTTTCTTAAATGATCTCCTGTGATAAAAAGAAAATATTTGGTGACATCTCAACACATTGGTGTCTAACATCCAGAAAAATTTACCGTTAGTTTGTTGGTCGAAAGGTTGAGATCAAGAGATTATAAACGAGAGAGAGAGAGAGAGACAAACATAGAGAGAGAGTTTGGTTTTTGTTTTGCTTTTAACGACGCACTCAACACATTAGAATTACGGTTATATCGGCGTCGGACATATGGTTATGTCAAGAAAAAAACCAGTGGTTAGCCAACGGGGATCGATCCTAGACTGACCGCGCATCAGGCAGGCACTGTACCACTGGGCTATGCTGCCCACTTAGAGAGAGAGAGAGACAAACATAGAGAGAGAGAGAGAGACATAGACAGACAGAAAAAGACAACCACATACGTAACCAAAAAGCATCCATGGAATTTGAATGACAGAAGCTGACAGGTAAATCCCCTCCCAAACCCACAGAGCAAATAAAATTAATTATAAGATATATTTTTACGTCTGAATGATGAAATGCAATTTCCTGCACTAGTCTGTGGCTGCGGTAGTCCCAGGTTAAGGCCTTGTCTCCGTGGTCTTCGTACAAATAGCTGTGCTCCTCCAGAAGATCCTGGGCTAGGATGTTGTAAGACATCACAGATATCTCTGAACCTTGCTTTGCTCTCCAACGGTGCTGCCTTCCATAGTCGGTGTATTCCCACTGGCGTGGATGTCCTATAACACCTACACGAAACCCAGGTGTAGAGAGAAAACAAAACTAAAATCAGACCTCTGACATGTTGGCATAAACCTTTCATGGATTAATAAGAAAACAAAAACAGGAACCCATTTCAATGTATTTAACCTGTTATAGTTTTGTGTATGATGTCCTAATTTAAAAAAAATTAAAATTAAATGGGCAACACAAAACTGGACTTGTGCAAGTCCCAGCTGAACATTCCTTCAATGGTACATGTATATTTGGTTTAGCCACAGTGGTTTGTGTTTATAAATGTTCAATGCCTAATGTCGACAGTCACTTTTTGCACCCTTGTTTTGGGTACGTACACAATAAATGTAGCAGATCTTACCATAATTTCACTTGAAATCCATATTTCGTAAAAGGTACAATTTTTTAATCACAACATTTTCTTCAAACACATTCAGATGCAATAGTAATGTTAAAAAAAAAAAAAAAATCAATCGCAAGTTTGCATTGAAATTTTTCCAGCATTCTTAAAATGGAAACGTCACGTACCCAGTGTATGGTTATTGTAAGGCGATTCAAAGTGACGTCATTGGAATTCTGATGTCATTCAAATTCAAAATTAGCTATATTATTACAATGCTTCGCCACATTAAAATATTAATTTTAAGTTTCAAAAGATGAAAGAAATAAAAAGTACCTTTTGTCAAATAAATCATTTTACTTTATTTACTGTGTATGAAGCCAAAACAAGGGTGACTGTTGTCGACCTTAGATTGAAGGCTTTAATTACTTGATATACCCCCTACAAACAACCTGCAGAATTTGTTCAGTCTTTAGCATGGACTTTAAAGTCCGAATTTACAAATCCTGTTGGTCTTACTCGTATGTAACTACACACATTTACAATACAATGGTTAAACACCTGTGTTTAAGAAAAACAGGCTTCATAAATTTGGCCCCAAGTTTTTAATTGCTGTGATTTAACTCAGTTGGTAGAATGCATGTCTGAAGAGTAGGACTCATTGGCTTCGTACCTATCCCAACTAATGTCCCATGACTTGTATATCAAAGGCTGTGGTATATGCTGTCCTGTCAAAATAACTGAATGTTTGACATCCAATAGCAGATGATTAATTAATCAATGTGCTCTAGTGGTGTTATAACTTTTTTTACTTCAAAGTTTTTTTTAACTTTTATAAGCAAACGATTGGTGCTTCAGAGGAAACCAATTTATTATTAAGCTGACACTGCGGAGGACTAAAGAAGGAATTAGTTACCAGCACTATTGGAGATCATCTCTTTAACTGCTGGCCCAGCTGAAGGTGCTGCTGTTCCAGGTTGCATGGACACAGAATTAGCTTTAGAACCCACTGACTGACTCTGCTGGGGCAATGGTTGGTGCAGTACTGCTGTCGAAGTTGTCCTGCATGCATATCCAAAAGGATGATACTGTGGAGGAACCCCAAATGTGTTGTAATACTGCGATGCAGCCTGAAACATGGCCACCACATTGGGAACCATGTTTGACATATATGGAGTACTGGTACGCAGAAATGTTACTCCCTTAGTAGGAGAATATCTGGAGAACAGATTGACAGTGTCCGTTGATATCACTGATGAGGAATCAGTTCCCAATACACGTAGATGGTCAGATGACGAAAATACAGAATGATCAGCTACATTAGTATTGTTAACAGATTTATCGTCATTATGGTCATCATTGCTTAAAAGTATGCTTGCTGCTGACCGACGGGCATACTTGGATAATGGTATTCCAAAATTATGTGTTAGTGTTATTGAATTCAAACCGCAGATGTCTTCTTTCTGTGACTCTTGTTCTTCATATTTTCTCTTTTTCTTGTACCTTTTGTCATGTTTACTTTCTTTTTCTGTGTGGGTGTTCTTGCTGTCTTCCACAGGTGTGTATCGCTTCTTAGTTCCAGCATCCATTGCAACAAACTTTATTTGGTGCTACACCAAATGCCTCTTCAAAAGGTAAATAAACCTTTATCTGAAGAGACACCTAAAATACGAGCAACAAAATTATATTTTAAAATAATAACATGCTAAAATATTACGTTACAGGTTTTTTAATTGAAAAAAAAGTCACCAGTATTATTAAAAATTAACATGCTAAAATATTGCATAAAAAAAGTTTTAATTAAAAAATGTATGGTATTGTTAAAAATTATATTTTAAAATAACAACATGCTAAAATATTACGTTACTTTTTTTTAAGTAAAAAAAAAAGTCACCAGTATTATTAAAAAATAACATATGCTAAAATACTGTGTACAAAAAAATGTCATTAAAACAAATACTGGTACTGTTAAAAAATACTTTACATATAGTTTTTTGCTTACATATCAATTTCCAATGCTACATATATTAATAAACTAATTTCTATTTTAGGGGGTTTCTTTGCAATAGATCTCTTTAACTGAATTATAAATAGCAATTTGTTTTTTTAATCATGCACATGAATATAGCTTACAGAATCAATTTGCTATTTCCAAAGGACTACCTTTTCAGTTTTCTTTTTATATAAAAAGACAACCCAAACAAATTATCACAGTAAGTAAGAGTTACCTTTCTTATTAAAATAATTATATTTTCTGTTAAATGAATGACTAATAAAAACACACTCACATGCAACATATTTATTATAATTTTATTAAAAAAAAACAATGCTTCAGTTATGATTGTGTAATGTGAAAGAATCATCACATACCTTAAAAATTAAATTAACATGTAATTAGAATGGGGTGGAATGTAATCCACTAGTCGGTCTAAGATCAAATAGATCCAGGAATTTCCAGGATGTGTGCGAACCCTGTCAATTCCTGTCAGTGGGCTATTTCTTCAGCCACTGCACTACAACTGGCATATTAAAGGCCATGGTACTGATATGTGCTATCCTGTCTGTGGGATGGTGCCTATAAAATATCCATTAATTGGATACCTGTTACTCTAGTCTTAGTCTACAGGTTAAATAGTTCATAAAAATAAACTCGAATGTAAATGCACATTTAACATTACTGAGGCAGTGATGTGCATTTACATTCCAGTTTAGAGTAGAGTTTATTTTTATGAACTACAGTCTACAGGTTAAACTTAAAAGTTCCTTTAAAATAAAAATAAAATACTCAAAATAATGGGTCAGCAATACAATTTTTACCATTTCATCAATACGTAAACCACAGCCCACAAAATTACCGTCACACCATGAAATATTCCACATAGGACTTTATTTATAATGTAAATAATGAATTATGAAGGTTACATATTGTTGAAACGTTACAACCGGAAATCCAAAAAGAGTTATCTTTCATTAGTCAATTCCGTCAATTCGTACTTTCCACCCTTAAGCTATATTTTATAGATCTGTGTGGTATAGCTGTTATGTTGGAGGGGAAACATACACATATGGGATAGCTCTGTGTTGGACGTCTGAAATAATTTACGATGAACATCAGATTCTGTAAAGTTCAGTGAGTTGTGCTTGAAGCCCACGTGCTTTTCGCGGTTGTCTTCATGATAGGTGGAATTTACAAAACAAAAGACAAATGCCTTTACAACGTCAGCTATTTCCGGTGTGGTGTCTTATGTCAATTATTTTTTCGTGTAAATATAATAATTGACCAAATAATTAGATTTAAAGTAAAATATTGACATTAAGTGTGATCACACCAAACATAATGGCGAGTTGTGAGTATATGTAAATCAGTAATTGTTAGAATTTTTTGTTTGTAAACAGCAGTCATTTCTTATTTGGACATGATCATGATGAAAATTGAAATGATTCATTGAATTTGATGCCATGATGGAGTGACGGCTTCAGCTGTTATGACACTTATGTACAGTAGTAGTGGTCAATAGCAGCTCAGTTTGAATCAGTAAATTTAATGCCTAACATATGTCTCCCAGTGAAGTTATAGTTCACCCAGTGAAAATCATCTGTGATTATGCAATATTATTGTGCATAAAAAAAGAAATAAAGTTTGTTTTATTTAACGACATCACAGGAGCACATTGATTTTTTTAAATCATATCATCGTCTATTGGAAGTCCAACATATGGTCATTCTGTCAATTTTTTTAGAGGAAATCCAAGGTCGCCACATAGGCTACTCTTTTATGACAGGCAGCAAGGGATTTTTTTTTTGGCTTTTCCCACAGACAGGATAGCACAAACCATGGCCTTTGTTGAACCAGTTGTAGATCACTGGTCGGTGCAAGTGGTTTACACCTACGTATTGAGCCTTGCAGAGCACTCGCTCAGGGTTTGGAGTCGGTATCTGGATTAAAAATCCCATGCCTCGACTGGGATCCGAACCCAGTACCTACCAGCCTGTAGACTGATGGCCTAACCACGATGCCATCGAGGCCGGTATAGTGTGCCTAATGTCACAAATGTGTCTGTGAAGCTCTCTAGAAAATTGTTTCAGCAAAATAGAATGCAGCTTGAGATGTGTTCTGTTTATAATATATATCCTGAAAAGTGCTTAAAACTCCTGGAAAAATAAATTAACCACCTGGAAAGTCCTGGAATTTTATGATTATTAAAAACAAATTAATTTAATAACAATTATTTTGACAATATATTTATGAATAGTCACGTTTGACATCTGGTTCCAAACTATATCCTTCACGTAACAGTAATTGTAAGACTCTAAGAGGTGGACATGGATATAATTCCGGATATAATTTCATATTTGAAACACGATGTCACCAATGAGTTTAAAATGATTACTAATAAAACCTGTAACCATTACCCCTCTATTGTTAGGGTGAAGTTCCCTTCTTATACATATATCAGCTAGTATAATGATGGGGGGAGGGTAACATGTGGATATATTTCTCAAAGACCTACCCTTTATTATCTAGTACAAACAGTTTGTATGATGTATTTAAG
>JAECMU010105166.1:222-10306 GCA_016106625.1 Dracogyra subfuscus
CACACAACAGCATGCTTGAACCTTAATTGGATATAAGCACATAAAATAATGTAAATGAATAAACTTGGTGAGAGAAGGAGGGGTGGGAATAAATCAAATTTCCGATTGGTCCCACGTGACATCATCAATACCATCAATGCCCCACAAATAGAAAGAAAGAAAGAAATGTTTTATTTAATGACGCACTCAACACATTTTATTTACAGTTATATGGTATCAGGCATATGGTTAAGGACCACACAGATTTTGAGAGGAAACCCGCTGTCACCAGTTCATGGGTTACTCTTTCTGATTAGCAGCATGGGATCTTTTATTTGTGCTTCCCACAGGCAGGATAGCACAAACCATGGCCTTTGTTGAACCAATTATGGATCACTGGTCAGTACAAGTGGTTTCTCCTACCCACTGAGCCATACTGAGCACTCACTCAGGGTTTGGAGTCGATATCTGGATTAAAAATCCCATGCCTCAACTGGGATCCGAAACCAGTACCTACCAGCCTATAGACCGATGGCCTAACCACGATGCCACCGAGGCCAGTCACACAAATAGTGTATCGAAAGCAATCTCTGAAAAAAAAATGTTTTTGTTTGATGACACCACTAGAGCACATTGTTTATTAATAATTGTGTATTGGATGTCAAACATGGTAATTGTTTTAATAGTTTTAGAGAAGAAACCAGCTACATTTTTCCATTTGTAGCAAGCAGTGGTGTAGGAAGATGTCAAAAAGTGTTGGGGTTGGGGGGCCACTTTTATATTTACACACTTTTACACTGTTATAAAGCTTTTTGTTTGTTTGTTTGTTTAACGACGCACTCAACACATTATAATTATGGTTATATTGGCGTCGGACATATGGTTATGTCGAGAAAACCCCCAGTGGTTAGCTGACGGGGATCGATTCTAGACCGACCGCACATCAGGCGGGCACTGTATCACTGGGCTATGCTGCCCGCTGTTATAAAGCAAACATAAAGCAAAATATCTGAAAAGTGGGAGGGGGGCACATGCCCCTCCCCCACTTCTTACGCAAGTGGTAGCAAGGGATCTTTTATATGCACCATCCCACAGATGGGATAGCACATACCACGGCCTTTGATAGCCATAAGATCACCTTAAGTCCATAGTTACCTTATGCACTAAGGTGATCTTAGCGCTAATATCGCTTCATAAAACGCAGCCCTGGTGCACTGGCTGGAACGAGAAATAGCTCAGTGGGTTCATCGACAGGGATCGATCCCAGACTGACCCACATCAGGCAAGCACTTTAGCATTAGATTATGCATCTGTCTGTGAGAAAGTACTTGATAATCTCTAGCTTCTGTTTGATAGAAGTAGACGTATTCTTTATGGCAGCAGCAGGTTTCTTCTCTCACTAGCTAGACCAAGTGATGCCATAAACCATATGTCAGACACCCAATTTAATTAATTTTTATTTTTTTATTATTTTTTATTTTTAATGACGCACTCAACACATTACAATTACGGTTATATCGGCGTCGGACATATGGTTATGTCGAGAAAAAACACCAGTGGTTAGCTGACGGGGATCGATCCTAGACCGACCGCGCATTAGGCAGGTACTGTACCACTGGGCTATGCTGCCCACTCCCAATTTAAATAGCCAGTTTTAAAATGAATGTATATAAACATGTCTGTCCTTTCTCTACTATATGTGTTAGTGAACTGTAAGCGATAATGTTTTTGTTTTTTAAATTAATTATTATTTAATTCTTTTCCTTATTTCTATTTCTTCTTCTTCTAAATACATCATCAGTCAAAGCTGTTAATGTGACCAGGTCACAGCTATATTTATAACACCGGCATTATCACATTCATCAGGGAGGTGAAATGTGGTTCAGAAAGTCGGTCACCAGTTGGGTTATGAATTAACTAGATATTAAATACTTGTAGAGCGGGCAGCATGGCCCAGTGGTACAGTGCCCAACTGATGCACGGTCGGTCTAGGATCGATCCCTGTCAGCTAACCACTGGGTTTTTTCTCGACATAACCATATGTCTGACGCCGATATAACCATAGTTAAAATGTGTTGAGTTAAACAGTTAAACAAAACACACAAAAAAAAAAAATAAAAAAAAAAAAAAAAAAAATTGTATGATGGGAGTTGTTTGCACCAGTCAGTCATTACAGATATTATAAGAGATGCTTTCAAAAAGAGGCGGGATATAGCCCAGTGGTAACGCATTCGTTTGATGCACTGTCAGTCTAGGATCGATCCCCGTCAGTGGACCCATTGAAATATTTCTCGTTCCAGCCAGTACTCCACAACTGGAACCTGCTGTCATCACTTCATTGTCTACTCTTTCCGATTAGCAGCAAGGGATCTTTTATTTGTGCTTCCCACACGCAGGATGGCACAAACCATGGCCTTTGTTGAACCAATTACATCTTCATAAATCAAGGCTAATATTCGTTCCTCATATTACGAGGAACGAATATTAACCTTGATTTATGAAGATGAACCAATTATGGATCACTGGTCAGTGCAAGTGGTTTATACCTACCCATTGAGCCTTGCAGAGCACTCACTCAGGGTTTGGAGTCTGTATCTGAATTAAAAATCCCATGCATTGAGCTATTTCTCATTCCAGCCAGTACTCCACAACTGGTGTAACAAAGGCCATGGTATGTACTATCCTGTCTGTGGGATGGTGCATGTAAAAGATCCCTTTCTGTTAATAGAAAAAGAGTAGCCCATGAAGTGGGGACAGCGAGTTTCCTCTCGCAATATGCGTGATCCTTAACCATGTGTCTGATGCCATATAACTGTAAATAAAATGTGTTAAGTGCATTGTTAAATAAAACATTTCCTTCCAAAAAGGTCCCTAAAGGGCTGTTCCAGATTTGATCATAAGGGGTGTGTGGGGTGTGGGTGGTGCAGTAATTTTTCCATCTATGCATACATTAACTAAACCAGTGCCACTCGACTGGTATATCAAAAGTCATGGTATGTGCTGTCATGTCTGTGGGGAAGGTGCATATAATTTATATCCCTTGCAACTAACGGAACCTTTTCTCACCTCTAATAACTGATGTGTATTTTTGTGTGCTGAGGTGTTGTTAAAGATTCATTTATTCATACAACTAATTGAAAAATGTAGCAGATTTCTTTTGAAGACTATGTTTCAAAATTTCCAAATGTTTGACATCCAATAGACAATGATTAATCGATCAATGTGCTCTAGTGGGTGTTATTAAAACAATTTTTAACATGGACTGCTGGTGCTCCCTTGCATCTGCCAGTGCAGGAAGTCCCTACATCCCCCCCCCCCCCAACTTTCTGTCTTGGACGAAAGAGCTTGCTTCACAAGCTCTTGCACCCATGACAGGCATGCGCTACAACAGCTTGTTCTGAATGTGCATGTTAAACCCTATGACATGACATGACAATAAACAAATTTAGCAGTTTTTTTAACACTGTATGTTAAAGCTATCAAATGTTTAATAATATAATATCCATTAGCCAATGTTTAATTAACCATGTGCTCTAGTGGTGTTGTTAAAAAAAAGAAAGAAAACATTTTGTAACCACCACAATCACTGTATTCACCTTATTAATATAAAACATTGTAAATAAAAATTACAGTTATATTTGTGATAAAGAAAATATTGTAAAAATTACAGTTACAATACATTTGTGGTAGAGAAAACATTCTAAAAATTACAGTCACAATACATTTGTGGTAGAGAAAACATTGTAAAAGTTAAAGTTACAATACATTTGTGCTAGAGAAAAAAAATTGGTGACAGTCTACTATTTTGAACTTGCCTCTCCTACCACCTTGGGCAATATGTCTTCAACTTCCTCAAAACACCATGTGGTAATAACGTGTTTGATGTTGATTTTAATTTATTCTAATGTTAAATCAAGCAGTATGATAGTATTATTGCTAATCATTTATGTATACATGTATGTAGCTTCAGGGCATCCCTTTTCACGTTCTCCATCAAGTAAATTTAAATCGTGTAAGTGACATCATTCTATTGTTGTAACGCTCCATTATTTTTCAGGAATGGAGAGTTACTCGGCCATTCCCCTCTACATAAAATGGGGGAAAATGCCCATACTGCATGATGTGCTTGGCCTAATAAACTTATAATGTTGGCTATAGGTGATATTTGAATAATGCATTGTGTTATATTATGTCAGAAATTAGTTAATTTTCATATCTCCATATCTCCATATCTCCATAAACCATTACGTTTATTATATGAATAAAACTAAAGTTTTGTATTGTTTAACAACACCATTATAGAGAACATTAATTTATTAATTGCCAGATGTCAAACATTTGGTAATTCTGACATATAATCTTAGAGAGGAAACCCACAAAACCTTTTTCCATTTATAGCAAGGGATCTTTTAGGGTGTATACTACCAAATCAAATCTCATAGACAACAATAGTAACATATTATGTGGCTAAAACTCCTACCTGCCATGTATCAATCAATATAAACACCATGGGTATAAATACTTACACCCCTCACCCTTAAAGTGAATCAGAAAAAATTGGGAGTCAAGATGCTCATTTCTGAGATAACAGGTAGCATCTATGACTACCCTAGTTGCACACAAAATTTGAGTACTTTTTTATACAGATACCCCATACATGTTTCAAGCACAATGCTACTTGACACAGTAGTACTAGATGTAATAAAATTACCGAGATGAAACAAATGTTTTTATCAACCAACACACTCACATTTATCATCAATCACAGGACTTGTGGTGTTCACTTCTCTATCAAAAGTTTGGCGCACCTCGAACTTTGACCCAGCCGGAAGTTATTTGGTTTAGTACAACCTTTATATAAACAGATAGGATAGCACATACAACATGTACCATGGCCCTTAATACATCAGTCATGGTGCACTGGCTGGAATGAGAAATAGCCCAATGGGCCCACCAACAAGTATCAATCCTAAACCAGCTGCATTATGTTCCACCTCTATCATATGAATGTACTATTACGGGCGGGCAGCATAGCCCAGTGGTACAGTGCCCGCATGATGCACGGTCGGTCTAGGATCAATCCCCATCAGCTAACCACTGGGTTTTTTTCTCGACATAACCATATGTCTGATGCCGATATAACCGTAATTAAAATGTGTTGAGTGCATCATTAAACAAAACAAAAATAACAAAAAATAAAATAAGTACTATTAAGGTCGACGACAGTCACTTTTTGCACCCTTGTTTTGGCTTCGTACACAGTAAATGAAACATACCTAACGGTAATTGTTTTATATGATATATTTGACAAAGGGTACTATTTATTTCTTTCATGTTTTGAAACTTAAAATTAACATTTTGTCCATAATTATGAAAAATAACAAAATACCAACCTGTAAACAACGTTGTCCGCTTGTTATAGAAATTTGACAGGGGTCAAGGTTAGTAGACCAGTTTTTATTTTAATGTGGCGAAGCATTGTACTAATATAGCTAATTTTGAATTTGAATGACGTCAATATTCAAATGACATCACTTTGAGTCGTCTTACAATAACCATACACTGGGTATATGACGTTTCCGTTTTAAGAATGCTGGAAAAATATCAATGCAAACTTGCTATTGAATTTTTTTTGTTTGAACATTACTAATGCATCTGAATGTGTTTGAAGAAAATCTTGTGATTAAAAAATTGTACCTTTTACAAAATATGGATTTCAAGTGAAATTACGGTAAGATATGTTCTATTTATTGTGTACGAACCCAAAACAAGGTGACTGACATCAACCTTAGTACAATTAATAAAACTGGATTATTATAACTTGTTTAAAATGACGATTTTAATTAAGTTGAAAAAGTTGATTGTCAGCATATTTCAAATTATATTTTCTAAACAATACAATCACCCAGTAAACTCAAAATTGGATTTTAGAAAAAAACTTAAAGTTTTTAACAACACCATCTAGAGCTCATTGATTTATTATTCATCATCAGCTCTTGCATGTCAAACATTTGGTAATTTGAACATATAGTTTTTGAAAGGAAAACTGCTACATTTTTGCATTAGTAACAAGGGGTCTTTTATATGCAGGATAGCACATACCACAGCCTTTGATATTCCAGTCATGGTGCACTGGCTGGAATGAAAAATAATCCAAATGGGTCTACTTACAATGATCAACAAAATTGGATTATATGACTGTGGAGCATGTATGGTCTGCTGTGGAAAAATGCTTTAAAAAGATTCCTTGCTGTGGAAAAATGCTTTAAAAAAAGACTCCTTGCTGTACACCACAATGTAGCCAAGTAATGACAACAGATTTGGTCATTCATTCTGGGGACACATGGGGGAGGACATAGCTTTGTGGTAAAGCACATGCTTGATGTGCGGTCGGTCTTGGATTGATCCTCGTTGGTGGGTCCATTGGGCTATTTCTCGTTCCAGCAAGTGCTCCACAACTGGTGTAACAAAGGCTGTGGTATATACTGTCCTGTCTGTGGTATAGTGCATATAAAAGATTCCTTGCTGCTAATCAAAAAGAGAAGTCCATGAAGTGGCAACAGCAGGTTTCCTCTCTCAATATCTATGGTCTTTAACCGAATGTCTGATGCCATATAACCATAAATAAAATGTGTTGAGTGGTCAAGTGCATTGTTTCCTTTTTCTTCTTCCTTTCATGGTTAAGCAGAATAGCACACTAAGTCTTCTACATTTGCAGATAAAACCATAAAAAGTTTGTTTTGTTTAATGACACCACTAGAGCACATTGATTTATTAATCATTGGCTACTGGATGTCATTCTGACAGAGCGGGCAGCATAGCCCAGTGGTACAGTGCCCGCCTGATGCGCGGTCAGTCTAGGATCGATCCCCGTCAGCTAACCACTGGGTTTTTTCTCGACATAACCATATGTCCGACGCCAATATAACCGTAATTATAATGTGTTGAGTGCATCGTTAAACAAAAACAAAACAAAACTAAATAAACAAATATTCTGACACAGACACAGAGGGGCGGGACGTGGTAAAGTGTTCACGCAATGGAGGTCGGTTTGGGATCGATCCCCATCAGTGGGCCCATTGGGCCATTTCTCGCTACAGCCAGTTCACCACGACAGGTACATCAAAGGCCCTAGTATGTGCTATCCTGTTTATGGGATGGTGTATATAAAAGATCCCATATCAAGCGAGTGCTTTACCACTGGGCTACGTTCCACCCCATAAATCCATTAAGATCACATGTACTGGTTTACTTCTGTAATTCATACACAAAACAGAACGGTCTTTTTTTTCTTTCTTTCTTTCGTTTTTTTTTACATGTAGCTCATTTTAAAATGATTGATTTCTGGATAAACAAATAGAACAGAAACATGCAAGGAGACAATCATTTCTGCCTTTAGGATATAAATTTACAAGTGCTAACTTATGCAAAGTAATCATTCTTCATGACGCTCGTTTTTAACAATCAATTTTCATTTTAAATAGATTGGGAAAACGCCTCAAAACATCCAGGTTTACTGAGTGATTGCATTGTTTAGAAATTCAATTTGAAAAACAAGGCAGCATTCTTATTTTTCAAATTGTATTTCTAAACAATGCAATCGCTCAGTAAACCTGGATGGTTTTTGCCCTCTCCCCCTACCCCCCCCCCCACCAACCAATTCATCTAGTGATTAAAAATTGGTTTATAAAACAGTGCAGCATGTAGTGTCCTTGTGTGGGAAAATGCATTAAAAAATAATAAAAAAACACACACAAAAAAAAAAATATTCCCAGTCTGGAGCTCTACGCAGTGAGACATGTTTGTTTTGCTTGTCCACACTGCACGCACTTTTGTGTGCTCGACTTGGGGATTCTTCATTTTATTGTTTTTGTCAGCGAAATAAAGTTTTCTACTGGTATGTATGCGGCCATTGGAACTGATTGAACACTGGAATGCTTCTCGTTTCAATAGTCTGCACCACCAGGTTGGATTCTTTTTTAGCGAGATTCCTTGCCTCCACATCATTTCTCTGTCTGATTATGATGACTTGTTTTTTTGAGGATGCAACCCATCTCGTCCCTACAAGCTGTGCACCCTAATGGACATGTAAATTGGACTTTAAAAACTTTTAGACCTTCATTCAAAGTTTATGTTGAAATTACTTTCTTTTTTAAATATTAAATAGTCTGATCCTCTCTTCTAAAATGCTTCATGTAAAAATTATTCACTCGCACAAGAAAAAACCCAAAAATGAATACTCCTTGCTGCTTAACAAAAGAAAACGAAAGAAAGGTTTATTTAATGACGCACTCAACACATTTTATTTACGGTTATATGGTGACACACATATGGTTAAGGACCACACAGATACTGAGAGAGGAAACCCACTTCATTGGCTACTCTTTCCGATTAGCAGCAAGGGATCTTTTATATGCACCATCCCAGACAGGATAGCACATACCACGGCCTTTGATATACCAGTCGAGATGCACTGGCTGTGACGAAAATAGCCCAATGGGCCCACCGACGGTGATAGATCCCAGACCGACCACGCATCGAGTGAGCGCTGTACCACTGGGCTACGTCCCGCCAACTTAACAAAAGTTGCCAACAAATAAAACTCTCACATTACAAGTCATAACTGCCTGTTTTAAATGATCATTATATAGCCACTGATTAAAAGAAGTGTCAGTATTTTAATTTATATTCAAAGCCCAGTGGTAAAGCACTCGCCTGATGCATGGTCAGTCTAGGATCGATCCCCATTGGTGGGCCCATTGGGCTATTTCTTGTTTCAGTGAGTGCACAATTAATGATTGCTATATCAAAGTCTTATGCATGGTATCTGCTATCCTGTCTGTGAGATGATGCACATAAAAAAATCCTTGGCTACTAATGAAAAAATGTAGCATGTTTTCTCTCTCAAACAACCATATGGTTGACATCCAATAGCTGATGATTAATAAATCTGGTGGTGTCATTTAACAAAACAAACATTTAACTCTTTTATCAAATATATACCTGTGGTAAAGTACTTTCTTTAGATGTCTCCCCTCCCCCACGGACCCAGTTTTTCTTCCCCATCCCTATGGCTAGTATATCAAAGGCAATGGTATGTGCTACCTGTCTGGTGAAAAAACCAGGCGGCAAAATATCCCATGATGCTATGCGGAAGGATTAGCCTATGTAGCAGAACTGGGCTTCCTATCCCACTCTACACCAAGTGTCACAATAACCTGTTAGAGACCAAAATAACCACAGCTTAAAATGTGCTCAGATTTCATTTTTAAAAGAAGTTCTTCTGCGATATCAAGAAATACAGATTAAAGCGAGTAACACACTTGTATGTTGGCTGATAAAAGCATCAAGAGCAAATGTACTAGTTTACTTCTGGTTTACACACACAAAAAACATGTTTTTCTGGTTATTCGTGATTTTACGTAGCTTATTTTAAAATGATTGATCTCAGCATATGCAAAATAGGACAGGACACGCAAGAAAACCATCATTTGTGCCTTGAGGATATACATGTGCATGTAAAAGTGCTAACTTCCACTTAAGTGATCATTCTTCAAATGTCACTATTTTTTAACAGTCAATTTTCTCTTAAAAAATACTAAAGCTTTTCATTAACACGATATGTACTTTTCGCATCTCTACGTTTTCGCAAGTGGACCGTACAATAAAAAACTTGTCTAAATGTATTTTTAAGCCAAAAGTAAATACTTCTTGTGTAGGATGTCACCATACAGAAAAAAGTGCAGGTGGAATCACAAATATAAAAAAGGAAAGAAGGAAATGTTTTATTTAGCTACGTACTCAACACATTTTATTTACAGTTATATGATGTCAGACATATGGTTAAGGACCACACAGGTATTGAGAGAGAAAACTTGCTGTCACCACTTGAATCAACGGCTACTGGATATCAAACATTTGGTAATTTTGACATATATGTATAGTCTTAGAGAGGAAACCTGCTACATGCATATTTCCATTAGTAGTTAGGGATCTTTTATATGCACCATCCCACAGACAGGACAGTACATACCACAGCCTTTGTTACACCAGTTGTGGCCCACTGGCTGCAATCCCGGCAAAAGTACTCGATATCATTGTTTAC